>APFE030514820.1:0-14148 GCA_000404065.3 Pinus taeda
TGCTACAAACCGGCCGGTTCCGTCCTAAACCGGCCGGTTTTTCACCGGTTAGGGCTGGATTTGGGCGAAAGGGCAGGTTAAACCGGGTTTTTAGGCCGGTTCTGACCGGCGGCCTTGCTAACCGGCCGGTCAGACCGGTAACCGGTTTTTAAAACACTGATGGCATTACATAAATGCATTCATACACTGAATATAGCTCTGTGCTATTCTTTACAATATAAACCGTTCAGTGAGAATGTATTTCAAATTTTCAACTCAATCATCTACACAACATTCAAGCCAGTTCATTATCTACCCTCTAACAATGGTGTTGCTTGCCCTCTAGCTCCTCATTCTGCTGCAGAATGACTTCCCGGACCATCTTGACCTTCTTTCCCAACACTAAAAGGCTAGCACTAAGCTGTCGAATTGGCTGAGAATGGCCATCTTCTGGAAACTCGGTTACGACCTTGGACATCTCATCAATAGGTGCCTCATTGATGGATCTAGCAAAGGGATCTCCATCAAGGGTAACTCTTGTGCCACACCAGACATATCGTTGTACCCCTCAGCATCTTGCGTGTCCTCCTTCTCAACCTCCTCCTCAACCTCAACCTCTTGATATCTAAAGCTAGGTCTCCACCATCAATACCCCCTGGTCTCACCCTCAAATGATCCCTGTCTTGTCTCCTCCTTTGGAGGAGATATGGTGCCTTGATTCTGTTGACTCTTCCCACATGGTGTAGATGGTTGCGACCCCATGACTTGTGTACCTCTAGTGTCTTTCTTGTAAGGATGAGGATGGATTTGGTCTATCACCTTCCTCAATTGGCCCAACCTCTCATCATTCCAATGGATTCCACCCCAAAATTCCTGCATATTGAATCTCCCTTGAGCCATGGTTTGTGTATGGTTTAACCCGTCATTGTGCATACATGCCCAAATCTGCCATGGTCTAGTTGGCTACCCCACAACTGGCCAAGATCGTGGCTCTGATACCACTGTAATGTTCCAAATTGAAATTTATAGCTAATAAAAGACACATGAACTAGGCTATAACAAATAAAATCACAAGTACGCATGCACCATCAAAAACACAAGAAGCTGGTCAAATAAGCTGAGCCATTTTATTAAATTATGAATTGCAAGGAGTACATATAGCAGGGAACAAGTGCACCTGGGCTTGCATAAGCAAGCTGGAGCAAACCCAAGTAGAGGAGATGACCCTAAGAGCTAGGAAACTTCAGCCCAATATCCTTTTGCTCAGACCTAGAAATTGGAAACTGCCGCTGCATTAGAAATGCTGACCCATGGTATCCATGGGGACCCACACGCCTGTCCCTCTTCTACATCACTCACAGGCACAGATGATTTGGATGTTGTCCTTTGACACTCTGGGCACAAGTAACAGGGTACGGGGAGCTCACCCGAGATATTTGGATGACACTCAATGCACCAGGGGAGAGGCTTCTTAGCGACGGCATTGGGTCAATGCACGAGTTGATAGCCATAGGTTGGGAGAGGAGGTGGTCATCTGTAGGGGTGGCATATCGTTCATCACTGAGCTTATGCCTGGGGAGCTGGTCATGAGGGAGACATGTGTCACTCTTTCCACAGGGCATGTCGGGACTCGGGATCATGCATAGCAGAGATACCATGTACGACTGAGGTAGTTTTCTACTTTGTGTCCTGACTCAAAACATTGTATTGGCACATTATTGAGAGGGTGGATGGTGCAGTAAGCGGTGATGGTTGGCAGGAGTAGGATGGATCCACATACACTGAGCCGATTGTGAGTATCGGATACCCATCTATTGGTTGCATTCAGGGGTAGCTATTTAGCACGTGGTTTCCAATGGTCATCAATACTACGCAGCGGCAGGTATAGGGTAGTTTAGCATGCATTAGATTAGTTCATGATATATGGAACCTATATATTGATTGCATGTAAGGACTAGAGACGAGGCATAGATGGATTCCAGTAGTTGCTAGAGCTATGTCACAGCATGTCTGGCTATGGCATCCAGGGATTTAGTTGGTTGATAGATCACTCTGTCTCGTGATGAGTGGAGTCATGGTAGAGAGTGATCTAGTTCACTCTTGGGTTGACACATGGGGGTTCGCGGAGGCCTTCATCGTATGGCGAGGTAGGGTTTCCCTATTACTGCACAGGTTCGGGGTTAGCTTTGGATGGGTAGGCTTTGGCATCATTGAGATGAATGGGAAGGATGTATTTGGCCTTTATTAGTATTTCACCATCAGGTTCCAAGAGAGGAGGATACAATATGTGCATGATGGGCGGTCAATTGTAATTAGAGTGGTGCAACATCGACATGGTTGTATCTTTTTGAGATTAGCATGGGACCCTGGTATCAAAGTATTCATTTATGACAGGATGGTGCACAGATTCAATGTGACTAAGTGGCACATTTGGGACCTCGATATTGTTTGTAGTGACAGTTTGGGTCAATAAAGAGAGGGAGCGCTTGTTCGAGCATTGCTTGAGGACAAGCAATTTTTGGCGGGGAGGACTGTAGTATCCCCACTTTTGTGAGCATGGGAGTCACTAATGAATTTTGCCCAATTTTAGTAATATTAATTAAAAAGGGGCAAATATTATTGGATAAAGGTGGTTAGTATTATTTTATTGGAGAATAGTGGCAAATTATTAATTTATTAAATGGTGGCAAAAGTAACTTAGTGAAAAATGGTACCCACCAATAAAATAATATTAAAAAAAAGAGTCTATAGGCACGAGGAGAAATTATAAAAGGAGGATGGACTCATTTTGTGGATCATCTTTTAACTATTACACTTCACATTACATCTTCTCTTGGAGCTGTTTAGCACAAAAAGAGAAGTTTTGTTTAACACGAGTTCCAAGTGGAATTCCACCCTCATTTCAAAGAACTTCGAGTGTCTCCCTAGCGAGGAAATTTGGGGAGTCCAATTCAGGATTTCCATAGAGCTTTATTGTAGGTGTTCACCCAATTTTGCGCACTTTCTGCGCAGAGGTAGTTTGTGGAGCTCAAATTTCTTTAGCTAGAATGAATCAGGAGATCTAGTGATTTGTAGAGAGATTTCCTACCTTGAGACCAGAATTTTGGTAGTGTTTTGCAAAGCAAAATTCTTGGCCATTTGGTGGATGAATTTCTCCATTCTGGCAGTGTGCAAAGTTCACTAGAGAAGGCTTGCGTAGGGGAGAAGGAAACTAATTTCCGAAGGAGATTGGCTGGAGGAGAAGGTAGATTCTGGAGGGGATTTTGTGTGGAATTTTAGTGGCATTACAACAGAGGATTTGGGTGTTTCTGGAGCGTTATTTCTTAGCAGTGTGTGTAGCCCCAGCCAGAAGGCCACTCACACTATTTGGTGGGCTCTCGTCACTTGAAATCTACCCAAACATTTTCTAGGTTTTTGTGGGTATTTGGAAAGGAGTCTATGGCTACATTTTCAGTGTGATTTAGCAAAATTCAGGCCATAAATCCACTTTCTTTTAGTAGTGCGTTTTACTAGTTAGCGGACAATTTGCACCACTTTGTGGGTTTCTTGGAGGGTCGGTTTGGGGCCAATCCCTTTATGGGTTTTGTTGGCCTTGTTTAGAAAGTGCACCAACTAATTTATCAGAATTTTCTAAGCACTTATGACAACAAATTTTCCATTTCCTATTTGGCAACACCAACAAAAATTTATTGGGTCAACGCAAAAAATGGGGAGGAGCTTTTACAACACTTGGACTTCATTATTATCACTTGAGTTTTGCCTTGCTTGCTTGTAGCAAGCCTAGGTTCTACTATTACCATCTTTTGTACCCATTTTGCTCATACTAATGAAATGGCTCAGAGCTTGGTTCATATTTATGGTGTTTAATTCATGTGCTTGCATGTTTTTGAGATTGCAATTTGTAGTTAGTTCATAGTCTCTGTTATTTCCTGTATTTTCCTATTAGGAATATTACAAATAGTCTAAATTATGCATGGCATATTCAATAGTTTATGTGGAAATAATTTATCATGATACGTAAGAATTTGATGAGGAGGTTATTTGATGTGTGAAATGTGAATGCACATATTTAGTAGATGTTGAAGAGTGGAATTGGGTCCAGGTTGAACATTGTGTGCATCAAATAAAGGAAAATTCCCTAAGGAAATTGTACTTGAACTGTAACTAGATTGTTAAAGGTGTTTTAAAGAAATTAGTGCATCTAATAAACTAGGTATCGATTTACATCTTGGCCTTGATTTCAAGTATAAAGGTAGTTTGGTCTTAGCAAAAGAAAAGGGCACATAACTATGATTGATTGGAAAAGTTGAATATTTGAAACCAAGGATACCTGTGAGTTCCAAGTAACGTACAATAGTGATACAAAAGAATCTTGACTTCATAAGTGGTAGTTGATTACTTGAAGTAGCAAAGACAAGACTGTTGGTGAGACTTGGACAATGGCCCTTGATTTCTTAGCAACACTTATTGAAACAATGACTCTTGTTATTCCTTGACTTGACAAGCATTAATCATTATGAATACATGGCAGTGATTAAGGTAGTTTTGATATTTTGATGACAAATGATTTTTTGTAGGGCTCTTGTGAACTTGTGTGATAGTGATCTTCCATGTGATATGACAACAATTGTTAACTTGTTGATGAGTTAGAGTTTCCACTAACTATATCTCTTAATAACAGTAATGACTTTATCAGTAATGAGACTTGTGTCATTTTGTCTTAGCATAACTAGTTCATGACCTAGGTTTGAATTGTTCCTAATGATTCTTGATAGTGATAATACCTTATTGTACAATAGTGACAAATAGACGTGGCAGAGATTTTGACAAACCTGATATGATCCTTCATATGACAAGTGAACATCAGTAGCAGTGATAAGACATATGCTGGTAGCCCTCCTTGGGCCAAGTTTGAGAGTATTGCAAGTAGGTCATAGGGATGACCTGAGGCATCTAGGTGTGTGCCATCATCATACAATAGTGCCCAGTATTTGTAGCTTGGCATAGTGATGTGGTTGACTTCTTATGAGCTTTTTGATGGTTATTTGTTCATGAGTAGTGCAGTATAGTAACAAAGTATGCAGTGGTTAGTGGTAGTAGTTTGTACGCTTGTTCAGTGGCTTGATTTGTGCAGTGGTCAATGGTCAGTGGTTAGTTTGAGCAGTGATATACAGTGGTTAGTTTGAGAAATTTTGTGCGGTGTATACAGAGCAACATTATCTTCATTACAACTTTCTTATATTGATTCAAAGCACAGGGGGATCTAGTCTGAAAATTGTGAAATGTGGTCCGCCAACTCTTGAGAGTGATTGGAGTCACCTTTAGGTTGTGTCCTGAGAACACTTAAGGGTGGTAAGGTGGTGCTAGGGCAAGTCGTAGCCTGCACAAGGCGTTGGGGCTGATAAATAACAAGGCATTGGAGCATCCTTTCAGTTGGGGTTGATAAATTACAAGGAGACAAAGCATCCTTTTGATAGGAACTGGTAAGCAGAGTGTTGGGGCACTCGTCAAGTTGTGGCCTGACTTAGGGGGTATTGGGGCATCCTTCCTGTTGTAGCAGGTTATCAGGGTGTAGTAGCATCCTACAGGTTGCCTGTAAATCAAGGGGTTGGAGCCTCCTTCAGTTGTAGTTGGAAACTTGATCTAATTATTTTCTTTGAAAAGGGAGAAGACAATTACTAAGAAGCATTCACTGGTTCTTTTTTGTCAAATTTTCTACTTCTAACATGAACTCTTGAAACTTCTCAAATACTTCATACTTAGACTTTAGGTGGCATATCTCAGTGTTCCTGGAGTGATCGTCAATGAATGTTACATAGTATTGATAACCACCAAGTGACTTCTTTGCCATAGGTCCATGAACATCGGAGTGTATGAGGTCCAAAATTTCCTTGGATCTTGTGTCACTGCTAGTAAATGGTTTCTTCACATTCTTACCAAGGGCACATCCCTTATAGACTCCTCCATGCTTTTCATTTAATTCAGGTATACTAGTAACCATTTGATTTAATGATGGCAATATCTTGTAATGTAGATGACCATACCTTTTATGCCACAATTCACAAGGGTTGATATCTAAATGTACTAGAGCTTGAGGAGGAGTTAGAAGTCTATACAACCTCTTCTTTCGAATCCCAATAGTCCTTGCATTTTCAATACTAGATCCTTTTGCCCAAACAATAACTTTTCCATCAACAAATGCCACCCTATCACCTTTATCTTCTAAGTATGAAATAGAAAGCAAGTCGTTTTTCAAACCTGGGACATAGGATATTGTTGAGATGAATATTTCCACTGGATTCCTACTCCAAGGAGGTAGATCTGATCCCTTTAACTAAGTAACTATTCCTGTCTCCAAGTTCCACTGAGTGAGAAGAGTTTCCTTTTGATAGAGTTTTGAGTTGACCACGTTACCTAGTCATGTGTCTTGAAGCTCCATTGTTGATTACCCATGTATTATCATCTTTAGATGAACCTGTAAGAGCAAAATAAAAACTTCCATCTATGACTTCTATAGATAGCTTGGAGATGAACTTGATCTTGCAACCTTTGATAGATTCAAGGAGATTCCTAAGAGTCTTGAGACCTTTCTTCATGTATCTAGCCATTGGAGATGGAGAGAGAAGAAAGTTGCTTCAAAAATGTCTTCAAACAAGAATGCTAACAAAAAAAATGTATCCTCAAGCTGTTCTTTCCTCACCTTAGCTCTGATACCATGTTGAGAAATCAATATGTTTGTAGATTAGGGTTGATTCCTCTTTCTTGATAATTACTGTGAATATTTGTTGGCTTTTATTACTTTTACTGTGTCTTCTTCATCAAGGAATTGCCAAAAATATAAAGTACATGAAGAACAAAAAATACAAAGAAGACAAGGTATAGGCTCCAAGCCATGGCAAAACCTCACAAGGGTAAAAATCCAAACAAATTCTCTTCTTATAGAATCATATCAAAGTGAGAAATCCAAGCCCCCAAAACCAAGACCAAGACCTCCACATAGACCAAGTTAGCCCTCCTTCAAAACTCCTCCAACCAAGCCAAAGTCAACAAAAGTTAATGTTGATCAAACCTCAACAAAATTGGTCAAACACATAAACTCATACCTGCAATTTTGGACCTGCAAATTTGCAGAGTTGCCCCAACACCTTCACATGTGTGAACATAAAATAGCCAAAACCACCGAATTTCTCTCTCCCTTGACTTCACACTTTTTTCTTCTTCTTCTTGGCACAAAAATCGATGATGTGAGTGAGTGATCAAATGAGGTTGAAGTCTCCTCTATTTATAGCAGTCCAAGAGGTTAAATAGGTGCCTCTTCTAGGCTGACTTGTTCAAGCAGGGTTGACTTGGTCTTGTGTTGACAAAATGACTCTTTTTGGCTCAAAATTATTTTTTTTCTTTTTCTTGCAAATAGTCCAAATGGGACTTTGACACATGACAAATTTTCTTTTTTGACTCAATAAATCCTAGAAGCATGAAGAACATGCTTTGACTAGAAAATAGTAATAATAATAAAGTTTCTTTTTCTTCTTTTTTCTTTTACATGAAATACATATTGATACAAGTACAATGATAATTATGAACATTGAACCTAGTTATATTTTTAAATAGACACGAGATGTTGATCCATGCAAATGTTCTCAACCTTTTCTTGTTCTTTCACTAGATCCATGTTAATCAAGTGGGCTTTCAATTTCCCTTCACATTGTTTGGCAACGCTGGGTGCCAAGTTGTAAGCAATCATAGAGATGAGCTGTTGTTGTTTTAGAACAACTGCTAATAGAGACATGATAGGTTGGGAAATCTAATCACTCTCATTAGTAATTGAAATCATAATGGCTTCCATGTGATCTTGGATAGGTTTTCCATGATCCTAATTGATGGCACTGAGGAAATGATTAAACATTTGTAGGGCAAGATCATCACAATCTAAATCAAGATTAATAACACATGATCTCACCTTTGCCATTATGTCTAAGATCTTAGCCCTGTTGTTGAAGGAGTGACTTCTGAAGTCACCTATCCCACAAAAAATTTCAAGAATCAACAACAAGACTTCATTTTATCATTCTTATAGGGATTTTTTGCAGCTTTAACTGTTAGAAGTTCACTTAAACAGTGAGCGACAACAAGCCTTATCTCATTATATTCATGTTTCAATAACTTGTGCTCACCCAAGTAAGTCAATCCAAAACCATAGCTACTTGCATCAGTTAGGAAGGTGTCTGATCCACCTTGTCGGAACACTGCCACCTCCTCCAACAAGCTACGAAAAAGATCTTTTGATGGAGACCATTGACCAAGCTTGTCTCCTGCAATAAAGAGTTCTTTGCCCGCTTGGTTTTTGTAGAAAATTCCTACATAGACTCCATCTTGCCCAGGAACCACCAATCAAACCACTAAAGATGATTTCAAGAGAAATTTGAATTTTATTGTCCACTAATAAACCCCCATTAGGTTGGCAGGATGCACAACTCTAATACCACTGTAATGTTCCTTTATTTGATCTTCTAGAACTTCGAAGGATTTTAATTGCGAAATTTTAATTTCAGGAAATAGCTACATGGATCCATGTGAATTCAATTCATGGACCACACCAATAGTTGAATAAACCCAAAAGATAAGTTGCAAATCCAAGACATTTTATTGAATACAAAACGTGGAGGAATTTTACAAAATGTCGGGATGACACTCGATGAGAACTTTTAGAAACACATGCCCAACATTACTTGTGACATTTTGATCTTTTTTCTCATAAAAATCTTGATCAATAATTTGAACCCTTATTTATATGAAGTGGAGATTGGCCACTTCGTCTTTCACTGTTGACAATATGCTCCAAGAAGAATTACTTTGCCAATTACGCTGGGTTTATTCACCCTTCTCGCAATCGACAATGGTGACTCATCCCTTGATTCAGTGATTTGAGATGTGCAATCTCCTACTCGCGAGACTCTAATCCACAACAAATATTTTCGGGCTTGTAATACAATTTAATTAGACAAATAAAGTTGGTAATCTGATCTTGGTCTCAACATGATTTGATAATTAAAACATTGACTCTGATTTGACATTGAGGGGCTCAACTCTCAATCCTGGGAACCTCCGTCCTGATCATGAAACTCAACCCTTGCTCTTGACAATACACCTTTAGCCCCGATTTTGACAAATGGATTCGACTCTTGGCCCTTGAACACTCAAGATTTGGTTGGCTTGGTGTGGAGATGAAGCTCGATCTATGGCAAGTGGCCCCTATGACAATGGTCGATAGCTAGGGAGTTTGGCTCCTAACAACAATATCAACCCTCACACTTACTGAACTCGGCCCTTACGTAGTTCACAATGTAGAGTCATACAATTCCACAATCAACGTGGTAACTAAAGAATTCAGCTATTGAGAACTTCAATCTCGGCCCTCATATATGTTGGATTTAGCCCTTACGTAGTCTATAATAACAAACTCCTCTTACATATAGTAGTGCGACCCCTTAACTTGACCTAATAATTAGAGAGCGCGACATTGATCTCAACCCTCACAAGATAATGAAATTGGCACTCCTATCCTCTCTGTAGGGAGTAGCCATTCGATCCAACAAATGATGCTCGATCTTGGCCTAGCCTCAATTTGACCCTTTTATAATTTTTGATTTGGATCATGAGAAAGGTTGTCCCTGGATAATAGTGTTGTCATTTAGATACGATGGATTACTTTGGATGCCTTTAAAATAGGCCTTATTGAGACAACGATCGACCCTTAGGATTTGGCCTTTATCGATCCAATGGTAGAGTGGGCCTTGAGACAACGATTGGCCCTGTTTCACAATTAACCATCCGAATGCGATTCTTTGAGACAACGATTGGCCCTGTTTCACAATTAACCATCCGAATGCGATTCTTTGAGACATTGGTAAGGCATTTGATTAGGTTCAACTCGTTCCTTAGAAATGCCTTGGATTGACAGTCTTGGCCTCGTAAGGAATCCAATCTTCTTGATGTTGATTCTCTTGCCACCAATTCTGCTCCTGTAGATTTAATGGAAATAATTGACTAGGGAGTGTCTTCCAAGCCTGAAGCTAATGATCTACAACTAGAATATGTGTCTCAATACTGAAGTTGGTAAATATGAGGGTTTCCCCCTTAATTCGGAAACTCCTAGAGCTCCTTGTCAAATTCTCAATAATTCTTCCATGACCCCCTCCAATCTCCTCTTATTTTGTAACAATTCCCTCCTCCAAATAACATGGGCAATACCATGGGTCACTTAATTCCCCTGAAAGTGACTTTACACCAGTGTTGCAAACATCTTGTTAACATCCCGATTTTATCTCGAAATCATGATTTTTTCGCCTAGCCGATGTTTGCTGATTTTTTACCGATATTTTCCCGATTTTCCTGATTTTTTGGTTTTCCGGACCCTTGCCGATTTTATTCCGATGCCGATGTTCTCAACATTGCTTTACACCCCTTTCATTAATTGTTATTATATTTTACTATGATGACCCCTTTTTCTTCATGTCATTAACCTATGGGATCTAGATAGGCTAAGGCTCAATCTCCTTTTGCCTCCAAGGGTCAGGAAGGGACATTACACTATATTTTTAATTTTACTTTCCTATATACATTAGCATGCATCTAATTTAACATCTAAATAATGGGTTTATCATGAAATGAATTTGTCACTCTTTTTGTTGATTTTGGAATATTTTGTATTTTCAAGTATTCTGAGTTTCTGCCAAGTGGCAAGTGAAATTTATACATTGGCTTGCCAAGTTGTTAAATTTGAACCATGTGAGTTTGATTAGAACTGATTTCACTGGTCATTTTCAAGTTGCCAAATTGACCATGATTTCAGAGATAACTGCGATGATGCCATGTAATGGATTGAAGTAACTTTAGCATACTGGCTAATTTCATGTGTTAAGTTTATTATCACTACCTCACTTTACAGGGGTCGAAGTCTTGTTTCACTATTATTTTCTAGATATCAATTTCTTTAACTTTGTAAACGGCTGTTGAGACTCTAGATTTGATAAATCAATCATAGTCAAGTGCTAATCCGAAGGTATGCTAAAGAGAGTTTGTTTATAACCACAGTATGGTTAAACATGTGAGCTTGCATATCATGTAGCTGCTCAAGGTTTCATCCTTAGTACATTAGGGATTTGGACTATGATTCCCACTCCTATAGGTTTGCTAGTAAAGCCTTCTATTGTACCTGTGATGTATTTTTTTTTTTTTTTTTAAATTACATAAGAATGACTCCGTGCTTTCGCCAAAAAATGAGTTCTGTTGCATACTTTAAAGATTTGTTTTGTTAGTAACTTAATGGTATTTGCCTGAGTTTAGTCTACTTTATTGACAGTCATTCTTGAAATGGAGATTGATTTATCAGTTGTCTTTTACAGAATCAGTTTCCCAGAACATTGGAAGCACTCATCATTCATGGGCTTTCTCCTTTAGGTGCAGAAATTCTGACACGGAAATTTGATGAAATGGATAAGGAAGTGGAAAAGGAGGAACAGTAAGTCATAGAATTAGTTGAATAATTTGCTCATGATACAATTTAGAAACTTGGATGAGTTGATTGTGGCTTTGAGGAACTACAATCTCCCTGGCTTCATTGATAATCTTGATGTGGAATCTTTGTCAGAATTTTCAATTTCTGAAACCTGCTGTACCAGTTTAGACATGTTGACAATCAAATCGTCGGCGTTTCATTTATCTACAGGGAAGGATTTTACAGGTTATTTTATAGTGTCTTTGATGATCAACATGCAGCTATGGAAAGTATTTTGAAAGGGAAAGAGCGCTTTTCATTCCTGGTATGCAATTGAGGATGAGTGCAATTCTTCATTCTTTCTGGTCCTTCCAATTTCTACCTTTTATGGCTCTCATACAAGATATTTAGTGGGGTCTGATTACTAGGTCTGCCCGAATTATGTCATTTATGAAGTAATAAACTGTCACCTGAAGCAATGTGCAAAGAAAGGATGCTATAGTGAAGGCGTACAACTTTCAAGTGAGAGGAAAAGGAACAATTTTATTTTTCAGAGTTTTCTTTTTGATACCGTGGGCAGACAATATTCTTTTCTTCGTCTGTTCCTGGTGCACATCTGGTGGGCTTTTTTCACTTTGTTCAATATGAGAAGATAAAGCTTTATCTTGTTGAAATTGAAGATTTACTGTGTAAAACAATGTTTTAGAAACTAGAATTAAACTCAGAACTGCGAAAGGGTCAAACCAAACCGGAACCAGAAACTGGTCCAAGTGTCTGTGGAACCAGCTTTAAAACTAGTTTACTAAAACATAAATAAAATATGAAAAATATTGTAAAACAAATTCATATTCATGTATATCAAAAGATACCCAAACCATTAGATATGAAATATGCAAAGTTTGCTTATATAAGATTGTTTTTTTCCCTTGGGGTGGGGTGGCGTGGGGTGGAGTTCGGGGCAGAGGTTGGGGCGCCTTTTTTCTTTTTCTTTTAAAGCTGCAGGTGGGCCTAGGCCACTTCAGAATAGAGTTGGTTTAACTGGTGGTTTGAATGGTTCTATACTGTGTTGATTTCTGGTAGCATTGGATGTGCTCTAAGCCTCAAAATTTGCAGGGAGGCTTGGACACATGTACTCCACAATACTCAGAAATCGTTTTGGGAGATTCCACCTGGAGACAGTTCTATTAAAATAATTAATTATTTTTAATGAGTGTTTAAGTCTAAACTTAGGAAATTAAAATAATTAAATGGTATTAATCTAACTATGGGTGAAACTTCTAGAAGAAGACAATGATAGAGCCAGAATTATTTGAGCCATTGATTAGGATCTAATCTGGGCCGTTGGTTCTCGACAAAAGGATTATAAGAAAAGGCTTGATGGGCATTTGCAAGACACATCGAGTGGAGATCAGAAGATCGAATTTCTGAAGCACAACAGTTGTCGGGAGAGAAATTCGAAGTGATCTTTTGCAGTGAGGGGCAGGGATAATATCCGGGGGGAAGTTTTCTAGGGCTGGATAGTACAAGGCAGAGAGGGCAGAATGACGTCTAGAGAGGCTGACGCTGGGCCACATAGAGTTGACGCAGTGGCTGCGCAGAACCTTTAGGGAGATCGAATTCCTGTTGAGTAAATCGAGTTTCAGAAGCTAGGAGCCGGGGTGTGACACTGGGAGGCTGAGAGCTGAAGTTTCCAACCAATGGAGGGTCAGAAGGAAGAGCAACGTAGTCCCTAGCAGAGGTGACGTAGAGACTACGTGGGGTTGACGCAGTTCTGCGCAGAGGCTGATGCAGTTCTGCGCAAAGGCTGACGCAGAAGGGATGTAGAGGCTCACTTCTAGCAGATCAGAGCCTGGTTTTCTAGTGACAGGGTGAGATCATCTCACTATTTCTTTTTGTCTAGTTTCTCTCTGTATCAGATAGCTAGTTGGGTATCCAACAAATTGTACTCATAATTACTATTGCATAATAATAAAATCCTGCAGAAAACTGCAAGTAACTTGTTTAACTAATTTAACAAGTAGGTGAAATATAATCAGTTTGCTGTAGTAGGAATCGCTTAACCAATTATTCACATGGTATCAGAGCACAAATTGTGAGCATAAGAGCTCAAAAGCAGAAAGGAAGAGGAGTTCGAAATTACTACAGAGGCAACAATTTGAAACACCAGCAGGCATCGTAGTCCTTGGGCTAGAAGGTTTAAGTTTTGAGGAGAAATCGATTTCTCTGAGAGAGTTGACAAAGAAATTTGATCTCCAGATCGAAGCTTTCCTGAGGCAAGAGGGAGCAATGTATTTTTCCTTGTAGAGCAAATCTTTAGCTGGGACGCAGACATTTTTGTAGCAGTTGCTGGCAGAATAGCGTTTGTGGGAGAGAGAGTGACACTTGAGGGAATTTCTTGCTCAGAGAATTCCTAGCCAGGGAATTCGAATTCTCACTTGGTGAACTCGGTGAATTCGGTGGGTTCTTCAGAAATCGACACGATCCTCTTTCTGGGAAGGCGACAACCCGTGAGTGCTTCAGATCTGCGGTTCTTCAGAGCTGCATCAAATTATTTTCTTCGCCGATTTACCTGGGAATTGTTACTAAGGAGAACATTCTCTAGATGGCTCCCAGCTTCGCCAAAATAGCTGCTGGCTCTCCGTCCGCCTCTGGGGGGCAAGCTCCTGCCCATA
>APFE030514833.1:15279-27046 GCA_000404065.3 Pinus taeda
ATTAATTAATTAATTGGTTGATTAATAAAAAATATTGATAAATTAATAAAATTGAATATGGACAACCATGTTTAAATTCAGTTAAACATGCTCAACCATGTTCAACTATGGTCAACCAATATCAATTATTTTCTACCATGATCAATGATGTTCAATGATGATCTTTCATGGTCAAGTATGCCCCACCATGATCAACCATGGTCATAATGGTTAATTAATATCTCGATGGTGAACCATGATCAATGATGGTTAATCATGCTCGAATACGGTTGACCATGGTCAATGTCTTTGTGGTCAACCAAAATCAATCATTCTCAACCATGATTAGCCATGGTTGAATTTCATCAATCATAATCAATCTTGATTAAAGTATCTTTGATCATGACCAATGATGATGGTCAACCATGGACAATCATAGTCAACCATGGCAACCATGGTCAATCATGATCAACCATATTTTATAAAATAAAACATGGTCAATCATGGTCAACCATGGTTTAACATCACATTGTGACAAATATTGTCCCGATATAAAAATTAACCATAGTCAGTCATATTCCAACCTCGTGTTGTGAGAAAGATTGTCTAAATATGAAAATCAATCGTAGTAAACAATGTTTATTCTAGTGTTTAAACCGAAGGGATTATGGGCCCAAGGGAATAATATTAAACATAAGGGACTAAAGGTTTAATATTATTCCCTTGGGTTCATAATCCCTTTGGTTTTAGTATTAATACCTTGGGTTTATAATGTCAATCATGGTCAACCATCCTCAATCATAGCCAACCATGGTTAACCATGGTTGACTGACACATTGTGACAAGGATTTTCTCAATATGAAAACCAACCATGGTCAACCATGTCTATTTTAGTGTTTATAATATTTATCTTAGGGTTTATATACCTTGAGTTTATAATATTAGTCCCTTGGGTTTAATATTATTCCTTTGGGTTAATAATCCCTTGGGGTTTTAATATTAATCCCTTGGGTTTATAGTATCAATCCCTTGGGATTACTATTCCCTTGGGTTTATAATATTAATTCCTTGGGATTATTATTCCCTTGGGTTTATAATATCAATCAAGGTCAATCATGGTCAGTGATAGAAAATCATGCTTAGCCATGGTCAATCATGGTCGAATATCACATTGAGATAAAATTTGTCTCCACATGAAAATCATGGACAATCATGGTCAACCATGTTTTATAGAATCAAACATGGTCAACCATAGTCAATCATGGTTAACTATGGTTGACCATCACATTGTGACAAAGATTGTCTTGATATGAAAATCAACCATGGTCCAAGGTCGCATTGTGACAAAGATTGTCTCGATACAAGAATTAACCATGGTCAACCATGGTTTGACGTTGCATTGTGATAAGGATTATCTCAATATGAAAATAAAGCATGGTTAACCATATTTGTTTTATTTTTTATGGTATTTATCTTAGGGTTTATAATATTATTCCCTTGGGTTTAATATTATTCCCTACGGTTTCTAATCCCTTGTGGTTTTAGTATTAATTCCTTGGGTTTATTATTCCCTT
The DNA here is from genome assembly GCA_000404065.3 of Pinus taeda. Lineage (NCBI taxonomy): Eukaryota > Viridiplantae > Streptophyta > Pinopsida > Pinales > Pinaceae > Pinus > Pinus taeda. The sequence goes on from APFE030514833.1 coordinate 16,833, forward strand.
GGGTTTATAATAACAATTATGGTTAATCATAGTCAATCATGGTTAATCATAGCCAAGCATGGTCAACCATGGAGAAATGTCATATTATGACAAATATTGTCTCGATATGACAAGCAATCATGGTCCACCATGGTCCTATGTCGCATTATGACAAGGATTGTCTAAATATGGAAATCAATCATGGTCAACCATGTTTATTTTAGGGTTTATAATATTTATCTTAGTGTTTATATACCTTGGGTTTTTAATTTTTATCCCTTGGGTTTATAATATCAATCACCTGGGTTTATTGATCTAAGGATTCATATTCCTAGGGTTTAATATTTTTCCTTTAGGTTTATAGTCCCTTGAGTTTTTAGTATTAATCCCTAGGGTTTATTATTCCCTTGGGTTTATAATATCAACCATGGTCAACTATAGTAAACCATGGTCAACCATTGTCTACCATGTTTTATAAATTCAATCATGGTCAACCATGGTTCAATATCATTATGCGGAAAATATTGTCTCAATATGAGAATCAACCATGGTCATTCATGGTCCAATGTCGCATTGTGACAAAGATTCTCTTGATTTCAAAATCACTCATACTAAAGGATGGTCAACCATGTTCCAACATCACATTGTGACAATGAGTGTCTCAATATGAAAATCAACCATGGTCAACCATGTTTATTTTAGTGTTTATAATATTTATCTTAGGGTTTATATACCATGGATTTACAATATTAGTCTCTTCGGTTTAATATTATTAATCCTTTGGGTTTATTATTCCTCCTTTTGGGTTTTAGTATTAATCCTTTGGGTTTATTATTCCCTAGGGTTTATAATATCAATCCCTTCAGTTTATTATTCCCTTTGGTTTATAATATTAATCAAGGCCAACCATGGTAAACCATAGCCAACAATGGTCAAATGTCAGATTGTGACAAAGATTGTCAATATGGAAATCAACCATGGTCAACCATGGTCTAATGTCTCGTTGTAACAATGATTGTCTCGATATGAAAATCAGTCATGATCAATGATGGGCCTCCAAATTAGACATAAATAAAGGCCCATTTGACCATCTTTTAGCACATTAAACCTCTGTTTTTGCATTAGATAATGTAATTTTGACTTTGATATGTTCATTAGGAAGGTTTATGGATAATTCAATATTTGTGACTAATATTATTTATTTTTGTGGATTATTATGAGAATATTAGGCAAATTATGAAGATTTGGAGGAGGAGATAATTTAGGGACTTTCTCCCTACTACAGGAGAATCAATAATAAATAATAAATCAAGAAGATATTCTGAAATTATTGTGAGCTCCAATGATTGAGAAAATCTAGGAATGTGTTCCCTGTCATTTAATGCAGATTCCTAGTATTGGGAACCCGATCCACTATTTGAGGGATTTTTATGGGGAAAGATTCCTCCTTTCTTGGGGAATGCTTCCTAATCATTTTGTATAAGTACCAAGTCTAATTTTCCCCTAGGGGTTAATATTTCTTAGTCTTGTTATGGAGAGAAATCGTATTTTTGCAGCTTCACTTTCATTTCTTGCAGGGATGTAATTGCATTGATGGAAATAATGAAGAATGGTGCCATGTTCAGCTTCTAAATCTTGGTCTCCTTCATAGGACTTTGAGTTTCCTTGGGCTTGTCTATCCCAAGAGCCTTAGAGCCCTTTTGTATCATTTACTTTTCTTCCTTTCACTTCTTATTCACATGCATCTCTTGTTCTTGTTTTTTTTTTTTATATTTTTGCATTTAGTATTAATGATTTCTTGTTGTAGGATTGGGTTAAATGGTTGAAGTAAGTCATTTTTTAGGGTCAGAAGCATCATTTCATCATCTTAATATCTTTGTAAGGTCATAGTAATCATTGAGATACTTGGATTAGTTTTCATATTCCCAGATCTAGATTTCTGGAAGTCCCTTGTGACAAATAACAATAAATTTCTGTTATTTTTGAGAGAATGCTAACGAGCTTCAATCAAGTTGATTCCACTTGAATTAGATCAAAAACAAATTCTAGTTAATAACCAAATTTACCCATTTCATTTTCACTTGATTAGGTTAGGCATTTGATATATTTACTAGCTCACTAGTTCTCGAATTTCTAGATTTTAGACTAGTAATTTTCTGCTATTTTTTAGCATGGGTTAACAGAGGTATTTTTGAGTGATTCCACTTAGAATGGAGATCTAATACATCCTAGTCAATAAAAAAAACTATCCCATCCAATTTGGATTTGATTTTCTTGGTCGTTCGATGAATTATAACTTCCTGTAGTAAATTTGTAACATCCTGTAGTTTCTTGTAGTACTCTTCCAACGTGTATATACTTGCCCAGATTTGCTCAAAAATATTGGTTTTGGTCCCTTAGGTTTGAACCATGACCCCTAGGCTCTAAATAAATGGTTGAGGAATAATAAACACCAATTAGGGCATGCCTTTTTACAATGTATATTTATCCTATTTATTTGAATTCATGCTCTTAGGATTTCAATTACAATTGTCATTCTTGCTTAGGATTAATATCTTTTCCAAAGTAAAATTTCCATTTATGAAATTAGTTTAGGATTTGATTTCCTTAAATTCACTTTAGTACATCATAACATCAAAGGAAGGACATATTGTATGTTGCACATATAGTGTCGATACCTCTTAAGTTTGTACGAACCCCGGGTTGATAATTAAAGTTGGTAGCCTTCGGAGTTGCAACATTCTTGTTGCAATACCGAGGCTCATCACTTTTTGGCACCGTTGCTAGGGAGGTGTCAAAGTATGCATTTTTTTCTTCCCTATTTGATTCATTTGTTTTGCTTTCTGAAAAATCAAAAAAATATTTAGGCATATCTCATTTCAAAAACAGAAATTGCATTGCATTGTCATTCTTATTAAAAAAAAATACTTCACAAACAACAACCCCCCCATTTGATGACGTGGTGCAGTAAGAGCCACATTACCCTTCATTTCTTCATGTATAAGAAGAAGAGGTGACAAAGAAGGTAGAGGAAATGGATGGAGACGATGACAATGAAGAAGATCTTCTTGGATTTCCCATTCAAGATACTGATGTCAATGTGCATATGAAGAACACCCCTTCGTCTTTCCTTCCAAACTTCCATGGTCTAAGGTCAGAGGATTTGGAAACCTTTCTCTTTGAATTTGAAATCCTTTGTAGATATTATGGTTACTTATTAAACACTCAAAATCTAAGATTGTTTCTGGCAACATTGAAGGATAGAGCTCTTAAATGGTTCATGAGTTTAGGGACTAATCCAAAAGATCATGGAATGATATGAACAAGATATTTCTAGAAAAATATAAATATCATGATATTAAGGAAGAAATATTTAGAATGAATCAAAATGAATATGAGAGCCTTAAGTATCTAATAGAGAGGTTCATGTATAACATCAAGAGGGAAAAACTACATCATTTAGGATCTGACACACTAAAAACCCTCTTACTTAGAACAATTAGGGATGAGTGGATTCATCTCCTTGATCTCATGAGTAGAGGAGATGTATGCCAATTATCATTTGAAGAAATTTGTGAAACATGCAAACACATATCAAGAGGAAGGGCAAGCGTAAGTAATCAACATCAAGATTGGTAATTCAAGCTAAACTTCGAAATTTGTTTGATGACTTTAAAACATAAATTCTTAGTAATCTAACCAAACAAGTAGAAATGTTAAGAATACAAATTGAGCAAAAATAATATGTTGATATTTTTGTTGTCCATGCAGAATCACATGATGTTAAATTTTTACCCTCATTACCAAGGCTGAAGGAAGTTTACCAAGAGGAGCATGGAAGCCTATTCAACCTGATATGATGCAAGAGCCTAATTCAAAATTTCAAGCTAATTCACATCCATCTCAAAGTAATTGTAACACACCCATTCCTTGACAACCTTGGCCATCTAAACCCCAAAATCAATCTTGGCAACAAGGTTGGAAAGAAACTTATGGGAGTCATCCACAATATCCTTAATATTTTCCTCAATATCCTCCATACCCAACTCCATCTTATTCCTACCATTCACCTCCACCAAACCACAACCCCAACCACATCCATCTCAAATATCCACTCCCACTAAACTACATGTACCACCATTTCTGAACCCACACAATGAAGTAGCTCAGCCCACTTACAATTTTGATATAAAACACTTCCAAATATCTCCTCTTGATCTAAATGGTATTCATCTTACCTCAGGAAGAGTATCACAAAAAAGATATTCTCTTGATAACATTGAAGGACAACATCCAGAAAAAGAATATTCAACTGAGAAGACGAAAGGATCATGGGTTGCACTTGATAAAGAGTACACCTTAGAATCAGAGATTGGGAAAGTGCCCTCATGTTTACTGTCAAATCCTTTATGTGTTCAAGAGAATAATAAGAAAAAAGAAGAAAATCTGAATTTCATGGAAGAAGAAGGCAGCTGAGATGATCCAAATCGGCAAGTGGACCACGACCATCACAACTATATTGAAATATGGTTCCAGAAAAGTGTTAAGTTGTAGCGACAAACTCTTTTTCAACAATTCCTAATCTCATCTCAATCAAAGCATTTGGTCTCTTATATTCAGGTACATGTCAAAGAATTCATTTCAAGCCTACACATTAGTTTATGTGTCATCTTGATGTGTACATGGCTCCATTGGAATTATTCTTATACTTGAAAGGTATTTTGTTTTTCAAGTAGAGTATGGTAGAAAAAATAAAAAAATAAAAAATAAGAGGAAAAAAATAAAATCTTACGTGAAAACCTCCTTTAAGGTGCCCGATATTGGGTCATTGATTAAAAACCTCCATGAGGCAGTCAATGGGTGGTCAAAAAAAGGGAAAAAATTAAAGATCCTAGGTGAAAACCTCCTATGAGGCGAACAGTAGGCCTAATATATCTATTATTATATATATATATATATATATATATATATATATATATATATATATATATATAATATATAGAATATATATATATATATATATATATATATGCTCCATGTGTCTCTTTCTCATGAATGCAGATGTCTCCAAACCCTCCGCAAGCAACAAAAATAAGTTAGCCACCAAAAGAAAAGTTGATCAAATGCCTAGTCAAATGAAGTCAAACTTGGACTTTCTCCTCCTTTGCTCAAATGCTTCAGAAGGACCAAGGCCATGCCAATCCATCACCCTTATCTATTTCCACCATCCACTCATCATTCTCAAGATTTTACCACTCATTTTCCTTGTTGTCCTAAAATGCTACAGGAAGATCTTGTAGTTACTACAGGAAACAAAAATACATAGAGCAGAAAATTATTTTTGTCATATCTTTAAAACCATGCATTTGTTTGCCAATTTTCTTCAGGGGGAGATGCATATGGATGATAGTAACATTTCCAAGCAATTTCAACAAATTCCGGTGCATATGTTTCGAGCAATTAACCTCCATAACCTACAACCATTTTTGAATTTTCTTCATATTCATGAATCCATTTGAAAATGTGTTTCATGGGGAGATGCATATGGATGATGGTAACATTCCCAAGCAATTTCAACAAATTCCAATGCACAGTTTTTGAAAAATCGACCTCCATCACCTACAACCATTTTTTATTTTTCTCAAGATTCCCTCCATTGACCAAGATTTTTAAGGGGAGGTGCATAAGATTGGTGGCAACATTCTCAAAAAAATTTTGGTCAATCCATTCTACCATTTGGGAGATATGAACAAAATAAGTTTGCTATAAGAGGTTTTCCTAAATTACTACAAGAAGATCCTATAGTACTACTGGATGGCCGAGAAGAAGCTACAAGAGGCAATCCGATTTGAGAAAGTGGTCAAAAGGTCATGTATTCCTTAGGGAAGGTTGATATAGGTCCCCCAACACCACTTTAATCACTTATCCACTCTATCTAACCAAAATCCATCTTAAAATTCCACTCTGCCTTACATGAAAAAATCAGAGAAAAAATAAAATAAAATTAAAATAAAAAAATAAAAATTTGTCATTAAATTTTCCACCACCTCTTGATGTTTTTAACCTTGTCCTTATACCTCCTATGACTTTCCATCAATCGCACATGCATAAATGAGGTCTCGAAGAGGAATTAAATGACTTCACAAGAAGAGGATTCCTCCTATAAGCAGTCTTCATAGTTACAACAGAACTCAGCATCAATTATTTTTTCACTCACACAACAGAATAACTATCCACATTGAGCAACATAAAGCCATTTCTGAAGATTTTAAAGGGGGAACACCCTCCTTAGGAAGCAGTCCATCCACTCCACTAGAAAAATATTGAACAATGGAAAGAAAATTACACACAACAACCCTATCAGTCAAAGAATCGACAAGTTATGAAGACTTGTGCAAAAGAACGCAAAGAAAATTAGCACCTCCTGAGAAGCATGGATCAATCATTAACTCAGCAGCAACATGCATTCCTCTCCAACAACCATCAGGTAGGTACAGGTATGAAATATTCTTGACCTCTTCTCTTGAGCATATTATAGTTAGAAATTTGTTGCCAATGCATGAGAAGTGAGGTTTTATAAAGATATGTATGGGTTAGAAGTATCAACCACCCTCAACTAATTAGTTGTAGCTAACTCCCTCACTCATGAAATGTGGAAAATCCAAATTAGGAAGGGTGATGATTTTGAGGAGTGGGGACAACAGCTAAAACAGGAAAATTGTGCAAAGGCTAAGTCACCAAAGCACTCCAAGCCCTCCATCCACTTCATAACCACTATCTATCCATCATTCATCCATCCCATTTCATAAGAAAATATCTAAAAATTTTCAAGAACAAACCCTACACTTTGTCTCACCCTGAAAATTTCTTGAAAAAACACACGGAGCACATCCTCTCCATTTTCACAAACCTACACTACTCCCTCTGAGACCTAGCATCATCCTCCAAACCCTCTACATAATTTCTCATCACTCCCATATAGTTAGAAGACCTTGAAAGAGAAGGAATGACTGCTACAGGAAGGAAGAATGTTGCTAGAAGAGGGAAGAAAGGAACAAATTATGCTAAAAACCAAAATGGCAGTGCCTAAGAGAGACCAAATCAAAATAGAGAACTCCAAATCCCATTAGGCAATCATCTAGGCCACAAAAGAGAAGAAGAAGACAACAAAAGGAAAGAAGGCATTCACCATCAATACAGAACTCAAACTGTAGTGATGAAAAGAGTCTTTCCAAGGGGTCTCTAATCTCTTTCTAGCTTTTGTCCAAGGCCTAAAAGATATTATAGAAAGGGGATAAAGGCATGGAAAATTCGGTCCAAAATGGAATTAAGGGGCATGTAAGTCAAGTTGACGACTTACCCTAGGCTCAGACTATCATTTTCACTCAAAACAAGTTTAAAAAGACTACTACATGAGTTACTACGAGAATTACTATGGGATGTCCTAGTTTACTACAGGATATCATCTAAGGAAATTTTGATGATTCCAGAGGTGTCCAAATGGTGGAAAAAGGTAGCAAGGTATTGGAAAAGGATGTGGAAGATCTTGCCAAACTGAAAAATCTTAAAGAACCCATCTTGCATAAGGGGAAAAAGGTAGGAATGTACAAATTAGGGAGGCCACCAAGGCCAGGAATGAGGCATAATGAGCTCACTAAGTTGCTCAGAGGATGAGCAACACTTTCAAAAAAGAGGTATGGTGGGCCTCCAAATTAGACATAAATTAAGGCCCATATGACCATCCTCCAACAAATTAAGCCTCTCTTTTTGCATTAGATAATGCATTTTTAACTTTAATATGTTCAGTAGGAAGGTTTCTGGATAATTGCATATTTGTGACTAATATTATTTATTTTTGTGGAATATTGTGAGAATATTGGGCAAATTATGAAGATTAGAGGAGGAGATAATTTAGGGACTTGCCCCCTACTACAAGAGTATCAATATTAAATAATAAATCAAGAAGATATTTTGAAATTATTGCACATATTCTGGAGCTCCAATGATTAAGAAAATCTAGGAATGTGTTCCCTGTTATTTAATGCAGATTCCTAGTATTGGGAACCAGATCCACTATTGGAGGGATTGTGGTGGGGAAAGCTTCCTCCTTTCATGGGGAATGTTTCCTAATCATTTTGTATAAGTACCAAGTCAAATTTTCCTCTAGGGGTTGATTTTTCTTAGTCTTCTTGTGGAGATAACTCATATTTTTGTTGCTTCACTTTCATTTCTCGCAGGGATGTAATTGTATTGATGGAAATAATGAAGATTGGTGCCATGTTAAGCTTATAAATATTAGTCTCATTCATAGGAATTTGAGTTACCTTGGGCTTGTCCATCCTAGGAGCCTCAGATCCCTTTTGTATCATTTACTTTTCTTCATTTCACTTTTTTTTTTTTTTGCTGAAGCAAGAGACTTTCCTTGTATTTCAAAAACCCAAAAGTAAAGTTACAATAAATACAAAAGGCCTGAATTTCTCAAGGCCTACGAAAACCTCAAGGTCGTACTGCCATAGATGTGACCCTTAAACAAACTAAAGGACAAGCTAACTTAACAAATGGTACAAGGAAAATTTTAAAAACCCCCCCTAAATTTATATGTATAATAAATGGGCAAATCTCCATGGTATATAGGAAAAATGGAAGGCGATTTTATTAATAATATAATATGTATATATATTTTTTTGGTGAATCTCTCACTAGGCATGGTGAATATTTTATTCAATTATAAAATCTTGTAAGATCTTGGTGAGTCTTTCACTAAATAATAAAACTTTGTAAAGTCCTAGTGAATCTTAGCATTGTGAACTCTTAGAGAATTTTTTGAAAAAGTATAAAACCATTTATGACAAGAGCCACATAGTGGCAATATCACTGTTTTTTTTTCACATTTCCACGACATGGAACTTGTTTATAAAATTATAAAAAGCCAACCAAGTCCCTTATAATATGTAGGTAAGCTTATAACAGAGTCTGATACCTTTACTATGCTTGTCTTCATTCAAGTGTCATAGCTGCTATACTTAACACTGTGAATCACAACTCTCTCAGAACTCAACTTGTCAAGCGGAAAGAGTTATTTTTGCGGACAAAACTAACCACCCTAGAAGCCTAAGACTTTCTAGTGACAAACAAGACAATTAAGAGCAATCCTTCTCTAAACATCCATTATTCTATGAGAAACCAAGTGTTTTTCGATCCTACCTCAAGTCCAACGCTCGTTGTAGCAGTCCAGCCTCACTGATCCGGATGAGCTCCTCCTTCACCTCGAAACCTGCATACACTAACAATCAAACGATTACATAACACCTGAATATTCCATAAAACAAAGCATATTCAACATATAGACCAAGGAGTATATGAAACAATTCATTAACAACAAATCATTGAGAAGAATGGACTTATTTGTATTAAGGAAACAAAAAAGAAACCATTACACCCTGAGCCTTGGTGTTGTGCAAGTTCCTCCCAGGGTCCAGCAAGAGTTTTCCTCTACTTTGACAAGCTCACCCACTTCCAAATGAAACAAGAAAGGATGGTAATCTCTCCTTACAAGCTTACAAGGAAGTCTTAATTCCAGCAGCATCTACCCTTTGGAATGTTCAGCTTTCAACCTCCCCTCCTTTGGCCCAATGCCTGTATTTATAGTCTAGAGGAAGTTATTCAGTTCCAACATCAATGGGATACTCCCTCTTTTGGATGGGGTAGCTCCTCTCTTGATGGGATAAGTTCCTCTATCATAGGGATGCATGAACCATCTGGAGGCGCTTAATACACGTCAAACACTCTTCTAGAAGGCTCTAGAAGTGACCACAAGTAACTTTTTTAAGATGAAACTCGTGCTTTTTGACCTTTACAGGGGTACGCACCCATCCTTTGGCTTACAGAGCGTACAAGTACACAGATACAATGAGCTTGGGATGCGTACACGCAGGCAAGGTAGAGAGAACCTGCGTACCCAGAGATAAACATGATTTTTAATGACTTTCTCTCTTTTTTGAAGTTTGACATGGAGAGCAGAGGTATAAGGCTTGACAAGGACGATAATATGACTATTGATGGAGCCATATTAACTGCAGATAGTCATGGTGACAAATTTCAGTGTAACAGATTGCCCCCTAAAGTGCGAAGCCTGTAATAGATAAGGGTTTTATATCCTCTAGGAAGGGTGAAGTACTTTATCATTTCGAGGATTATCTCGTGGAGAGCCCGGTTAGAACCTGCAATTTTCAACA
>APFE030514833.1:47652-100382 GCA_000404065.3 Pinus taeda
CATTGTGCCTCAACATAGTGAGCGGATTCAGGTGCTTTACCTTTGTCTGTATCATCAGTTTTACCTTTCTGTTGGTTCATTTTCTGCTCAATTTTGTCCCATGGTAGCTTGCATGTAGAGGCATCATGTGATCCATTTCTTTTGCAGCGAATATAGTGTAAATCTGCCTTTTCTCCTTGAGAATGTCTGCCCTCCCTGCCTCTGAAATATCTTCCTCTTCCTCTTCGTCCACCTCTTCCTCTTGTAAAATCTTGAGCAGGATGCTTTTCTTTATGAGCAAGGCACACAGTCTCTTTAGAAGACTCAGGGGTTGTCTTCTTTCCAAAATCTTTCTCTCTTTCAGCAAACTTTTTCACAAGAGAGTCAAAGGTTATATCTTTGAGATTTCCATTTGCTTGCAAAGACTCAAGATAATTGGAATAAGTAGGATAAAATGCCTTGAGAAAAGCAATAAGAGGGATATCCAATTCAACCTTAGTGGATTTGATATCATGCATTATAGATTTTACTTCAGATGCAAGAGCAAGAGGATCATTATTTTGCAGTTCAAGAGTGAAGAGTTTAATCATGAGTTGGACAACTTCAAGTGCAGAATGTGAGTCATAGAGTTCTTTCAGTTTTTGTAAGGCTTCAAAGGCAGTTGAATATGACGAAATATGGCGACTCACCTCTTCATTTACAGATGCTGCGATTAATGCATAAGCTTTGCTATTCTTGTTTTCCCAAATAATGAGCTCTTTGTCTGAGGTAGGTTGTACTGGGTCATTGTCTCCTTCTCTGACACACACTCCTTTCCACAACTCATTGAAAATGAGGGTGTGATTTATCATCCGAGACCATTCAGGATAGTTCTCCTTGCCAGTGGGAACTATTCCCACCATGGATATGATTGAATGAATTCTGTAAAAAAATTATTTCTACTGATAGAAAAATACTTCTGCTAGCAAAAAAATCTGTGTACTGTAAAAAAAATACTTCTGCTAGCAAAGAGCAAAACTATATTTTATCCATATAGAATATCACCATTTGTATTTTCAACCTTATTTCATACGATATATCAAGCATCCATGCCCTTGACAAAAAGGAACTACTCACTGCACCATTATCAATATATTGTATTCCTTAAATCCAGAATGAAAAATAAGGAAAACATCTTCACAGTCTCAACATTTAGCGCACAAAGATAAACTATTACTCCTTTAACCTTAATGCCTCTCTGTTGATACAATCATAAAAAACTATGGTGAAAATTACAGAAATATGGCCAAAACAAAGCGCATGTTTCATCCATACCCACGCATAGCCATGCTGTCTCCCCACCTGTTGCCAACCAACAAATCATACAGCGTATTCCGAAAAATTAATATTATTCAACCAAAAGGGCGCAAAGGATTATTGGTAGGCGCAACTCTCAACATTGCATAAAAATATGAATCGATTTTTTTTGTTTAAGAGTTCAACATGCAGGAGTGGTAGAAAATGCGTTGGCTTTCGGGCAATAACCTATCAAGCATCTCTCCTCAAATCACACCATTTCCGCATGCCCTCATTGAAAACTATATGTGTATTAACAATAACTGTAATAGCGAAAGACAACTTGAGCCGAGCTTCATAATCATTTTCTTTAACCATTACAAAAATTCATAGACGTCAATCATTTACAATTCATGTCTTTTTAATAACTTCATCAGGTCTGAGACGGTAGATTCCATCAATGGAGATTACCAAGAAAATGTGACCTATGTGGAATTCTCGTGGCTTTGCTCACTTTTAGAGAAAGCCCTTTGAATTACCTTAAGGTTGCTACTGTTCGAATATGAATCTACAGATTCTAGATCGCGTGAATGAGAAGAATCAGATAGCCATGCGGATAGACTCAACATAGTAGTGTTGTTTTCCACAGGAGAAACGTTCTTCAATGTGACAGTGTTCTTTTCCTCCAGCGTTCAACGGAGCAGTGTGTTTACACAAGATATCAGGCTTGACAAAAAAGGTCAGACAACTGATAGGCAGGTAATGGCAGCGTATTGTACGGAGCAGGCTTTGTATGGAGCAACACTTTTAAATGGAGCGTTTATGGACAGAGAATGCAGGTAATGGCAGACAGAATGCAGGCAGTGTCAGACAGGGGTACAGGCACTCAGACACTGAATTATATGGAGAGCAAAGAAGCAGATAAGGGAGTTACAAGGCACAAGAGCTAAAAAAAGGAGTTGGCTCTGATACCATGTCAGGCCAGGCAGTAACTCCATTAAGCAAAAACTGATTCGTATTATCTATTCCATCAGGTAGGTCTGTTATATACATGAGGGAGAGACTGTTAAGTTTATCTCCCGATGACTGTTCACATTTCTCATTTATTTATTTACATATATTTACCCAATCACAAGGATTAGGTGTCAACACATTCACTAGAATTGAAAAGCTGGGTGAAGTGACCATAACCATAACCCATCTGATCTAGTTATGATCAAACCCAAAAGCAGAAAGGACCTTTTTGATGTAACTCCTGTTCACCTTGTCATACACTTTTGAAATGTCTAATTGCGTGATCATACTATCCTGCCTTTTTCTAGTGAGTGACTGAACAACCTCGTCAGCCTAAATAATGTTGTCCAGGATTTTCCTTCAACATAACCAGACTGTTCCCCTGAAATCAAAGAAGGTAGAAGAGGTTTGATTCTGCTGGCCAAAATATTGGAAATAATTTTGTAAACCACATTGCATAAAGCAATGGGTTTGAACTTATCTAGGAGACATGGTTGAGTCCTGTTTTGGGATCAGGGAGATGAAGGAGGTGTTGAGGGCTTTCAGAATGGATTTGCTTCTTCTACAGTCCTCTACAACATCCAAAATATCCTGTTTGACCACATTCCAGCAAGCTTTGAAAAAATCTACTTTAAAACCATTAGGACTTGGAGCTTTCCCATTTTGCATATCTTTGATGACCACATTGGCTTCTGCTTCGGTTACTAGTTTATTTAGGTTGAAATTATCTTCTCTGGACACCATCCTAGGGATATTCTTTATAATCTCCTTGATGTGTTGATCTCTTTCTAGATTATTTTCTTTTGTGATGCCTCTGAAATGCTGAACCAACACAACTTCAATATTCCTGTGAGAGGTTTGAAGCTCCCCATCTTCATTCAATATCAAAGAGATTATATTGTGCATTCTATTGGCTATGGTGGATCTGTGGAAAAATCTAGTATTTCGTTCACCTTCTTTGAGCCATTGAACTCTAGACTTTTGTTTCCAAAATATTTCCTCTTATTTGCATAAATTCTCCCATTCTTGGTTGTGTTTTTCAGCTCGCTTATTTTTTATTTTATCAAAACCATCTATGATCATTGCTTGGTTTAGTTCCTGCATTTTGATTTCCACTGATTTTTTGTTTACAAAAATTTTACCAAAATCCTTCTTGTTCCATTCTTTGAGTTTGAGTTTTATGTGCTTTAGTCTTTTATGAAGAAGGAACATTTTGGTGCCCTGAAACTGGAGATCTTCGGACCACCATTTTTCAATGTTGCTGATGAAATCTAGGTGGGAGAGCCAGATATTCTCAAATTTGAAGGGTCTATTCCTGGGAGAATCAATCCCTTTGATTTCTAATTGAATCTGCCAGTGATCTGAGCCACAAAATGGGAGAACACTTGCAGATATTTCTTTATTTGTGAGCATCAGCTTCTCAGAGATCAAAAATTTGTCTAACTTGGAGGCAACCTGGGCATTACCTCCTCTTTTGTTATTCCAAGTAAAATGGCGGTTATGAGTTTCAGAGTCAACCATATTCATGTTTTCTGTGAAAGAATGGAACACTATTGAATCTTTACTTAGGATTCTGGTACCTCCTTTTTTTTCCGAAAGAGATTTAATCATGTTAAAGTCTCCTCCAAGGACCCAAGGGATTTTTTCATGTCTGCTTCTGAGATCTACCAGGGAGTCAATAAATCTAAGTTTCTCATCTATTCTTTGAGGACCATAAACATTCGTAACCAGGAAGGTATCAGACATCCCCACTGGTTGAATGATAGCTGATAAATAATTCCTCTATGCCTCCACATCTACTATGGTGACTTTTTGGGGGTTCCAAAGAGTGAGAATGCCTCTAGCTGTGTTCTCTGCTTTGACTTCTAGAAACTCAAATTTACTAAGCCATTTCCTGTGGATTTGTTTTATTTTCTGAATGGAACATTTTGTTTCTTGAATGAAGATTATGTTCAGCATTGCTAGTTTCATTCTGTTACTTAGCATTCTTTGTTTTCTTTTACTACCTAAACCTCTGATATTCCAAGATATGAACGTCATAATTAAAGATTTGTAAAGGAGTAACTGGTTAGATCTTTAATCTTACCCGAATCTATCAAATTTAGCTTTCCGCACTCCATCAAGAGCTCATTTTGTTTTTTTCTGCCTCTTTTCTTTCCTAGATTTCTAGTAGCTAATCTTGGAGGTAATTTCATTGTTTTCACCCCTCTGTGCTCCTTTTTGTGGATGGTTTTACCTTTTTCCAGCCCTTGTTCCTGAGTTTTCCATAAAAACAACTGCTTTATTCTGTTGCATTCTTCTTGAGGCAGAGAATGTATTCCTCCTTTGGTTGCCTACATTAGGAATCCTTCCAAATCCAAGTTTTCCTTGTCTAGAATTTCTTGTAGTTCATGATCTTCCAGATCTGTTTCACTTTGGGTCATTTCCTGGTCCATTTCCATTTCTGTATCACTTTTCATGGTCCCTTGTTGCGAATCAATATCTGGAGATTGATTTTTGTCCTCTTTTTTTCCCTTTTCTTTAGCTTCTTCCTCCTGATATTGGTTCTCTTTTGTGATTTCTTCAATCTCTTCTAGCACTTGAAACTTATTCTGACTACCCTTCTACCCCTCGGTATGTTGTTTCTTTGACCCCTTTTTTCCTCCCCTTCCTCTACTAGCCACTTTCTGAAAGATTTCTGTGTTCTTTGTTGTATTAAGTTTTTCTTTGTTATCTTCTTTGCTAAGAGGGCAGTCTCTTAACAGGTGGCCATGTTCATGGCATCTTCGGCATCTGAAAGGGATATGCTCATAGTCTACTGTCTGGACCCACTCCTCATCAAAAACTTCCAGTCTAACTTCATCCTGAAGCGCTTCTGATAGATCCATTTCCACACATATCCTAGCAAAGGAGGTATATTTTCCCCTTCTTGTGGCTTCAGAAACTTTGACAATGTGTCCTATTTTATTGCCTATGGCAGCCAATGATTTAGTCTGCCAATAATCAAGAGGTAGAGAGTAGAGCCTTACCCACACAAGAACTGAAGAGAAAGTCTCCCTCTCTGGGACAAAGTTCATTCTCCAAGGTCTCATATAGAGACCCGCTGCCGCAAAAAAATAGGGTCCTCCTTCGAATACCCTATCTTTATCTTCGATGTTTGAGAACACCACTGTGAAGAATCCTTTTGAACCAAGATGCAGGTCAATGCTTCCTTTGGGTTTCCAGTGAAACTTGATCCACGTCTGTAAAGCCTTTTTCAGTGGGCCATAGTCCCATGAATTTACAGATAATGGTGTAGGTCCCCATGTGTTCTCTGTACTCCTGCAGAGCAGGATCATTTAATATTACTCGAGGAGTGATTTCTGCTTTTGGTTTGCAAGGTCCTTTTTGTTTTTTGTCTCTTGAACCCAAAATTTTTCCTTCTTCCGCTTTGTCCTTTGTGCCACTGTTTTCTTTTGTTCTGGTCCCATCTGTTTCCTTTTCCTTATCCCTGTTCCTATCATTCATACAAACTCTATTGTTTCCTGTCAGTGATTTGCTTCTGCTGGCCACAACATATCTGTAGGAGGGAGCCGAGCTCCCTCCCCTGCCACTCTCCATTAGAGTCAAACTCTGCTAGCTTCGTTAACCCTGGTTGCTTCAGCTCTCCCACGTCCTAAAATTGTATCTTTCTTCTTCATTTCAGTTATTATTCACATGCATCTCTTGTTTTGTTTTTTTTCTATTTCTACATTTTGTATTAATGATTTCTTGTTGTAGTATTGGGTTAAATGGTTGGAGTAAGTTATTTTGCAAGGTCACAGGCATCATTTCATCATCGGAATAGATTTGGAAGGTCATATTAATCATTGAGCTACTCGGATTAGTTTTCTTATTCCCAAATCTAGATTTCTGGAAGTCCATTGTGGAAAATAACAGTAAATTTCTGTTATTTTTAGAGCATTCTAACAAGATTCAATCGAGTTGATTCCACTTAAATTAGATCAAAAAAACATTATGTTTAATAACAAAATTTACCATTTTCACTTAATTAGGCTAGGCATTTGATAGATTTACTAGCTCACTAGTTCTCGAATTTCTAGATTTTAGACTATTAATTTTCTGTTATTTTTAGCATGGGTTAGCAGAGGTATTTTTGAGTGATTCCACTTGGAATGGAGACCTAATACATCATATTCAATAATAAAAAAATTCCCATCCAATTTGGATTTGATTTTCTTTGTCATTCGATGAATTATAACTTCATGTCGTAAATCTCTAACATCTTGTATTTCTTGTAGTATTCTTTCATCGTGTATATACTTTCCCAAATTTGCTCAAAAAGCTTGGTTTTGGTCCCTTAGGGTTGAATCATGACCCCTAGGCTCTAAATCAATGGCCAAGGAAGACTAAACACCAATTATGACTTGTATTTTTGGCAATGTACATTAGGCTTATTTATTTGAATTCATGCTCTTAAGATTTCAATTACAATTGTCGTTCTTGCTTAGGGTTAATTTCTTTTCCAAAGTAAAAATTCCATTTATGAAATTACTTTAAGATTTGGTTTCCATACATTCACTCTAGTACATCATAACATCAAAAGAATGACACATTCTATGTTGCACATATAGTGCCAATACCTCTTAAGTTTATACAAACCCCAGGTTGATAATTAAAGTTGACAGCCTTGGGAGTTGCAGCATTCTTGTTGCAATATTGAGGCTCATCAATCAATATGGAAATTAACCATGCTCAACCATGGTCAACCATGCTTATTTTTGTGTTTAAAATATTTTCTTAGGGTTTATATACCTTGGGTTTATAATTTTTATCCCATGGATTTATAATATCAATCCCTAGGGTCTAATTTTATTCCCTTATATTTATAGTCCGTTGGGTTATAGTATTGATCCCTAGGTTTTATTGTTCACTTGAGTTTATAATATCAATCATGGTCAGCTATGGTCAACCATGGCCAACCATTGTCTACCATATTTTATAAATTTAATCCTGGTCAACCATGGTCTAATGTCGCATTGTGACAAATATTGTCTTAATATGATAATCAACCATGGTCGATTGTCACATTGTGACAAACATTCTCTCGATTTGAAATCAATACTGGTCAACCATGGTCCAAGGGTTTATAATATTTGTATTATAAACCCAACAACATGATATTATAAACCCAAGGGGTTAGTAATAAAACCCTAAGGGATTATAAACCCAAGGGAATAATATTAACTCAAGGGATAATAATCCCAGGGGATTATTACTAAAAACCCTAGGGCTTATATTCCCTTGGGTTTATAGCATTAATCCCTTGGGTTTACAATATCAATCCCTTGGGTATATTGATTTAAGGGTTCATATTCCTAGGGTATAATATTATTCATAGGTTTATAATATTAATCCCTTAGGTTCAATATAAATCATGGTCAACCAAGGGTTTATATACAATGGATTTATAAACATGGTTGACCATGGTTGATTTTCATTTTGAGACCATCGTTGTCACAATGCTGCGTTGGACAATGGTTGACCATGGCCAACCATGTTTATTAGAGGGTATTTAATATCTTAGGGCTTATATACGTTGGGTTTATAATATTAATTTTGTGGGTTTACGTTCATTCCTTTGGGTTTATAATCCCTTGGGTTTTATATTAAAAATTCAATGGTATAATATTTCCAGGGTATAATATAATTTATAGGGTTTGTAATAAATATTACTCCCTAGGGTTTAATATTATTCCCTAGGGTTTATAGTTCCTTGGATTTTTTAGTATTAAACCTAAGGGATTATAAACCCAAAGAAATTAATAGTATAAACCCAAGATATATAAACCATAAGATAAATATTATAACCAATTGAATAAAGATGGTTGATCATGGTCAACCATGGTCCAATGTTGCATTGTGACAAGGATTGTCTCAAAATGAAAATCAACCATTGTCAACCATGGTCAACCATGTTTATTTTAGGGTTTATAATATTTTTCTTAGGGTTTATATACCTTGGGTTTATAATATTAATCCATAGGGTTTAATATTATTCTCTTGGGTTAATAATTCCTTAGGTTTTTAGTGTTAATCCCTTGGGTTAATATTATTGTCTTTGTTTCATAATCCCTTGGGGTTTTCATATTAACCCCTAGGAATATGAACCCTTACAATAGTAAACCAAAGATATTCATATTATAAACCTAAGGGTTAATACTAAAACCCCAAGGTATTATAAACCCAAGGGACTAATATTATAAATTTAAGGTATATAAACCCTTAGTTGACCATGATTTATATTGAACCTAAGGGATTAATATTATAAACCCATGAATAATATTATACCCTAGGAATATGAACACTTAGATTAACATACTCAGGGGATTGATATTATAAACCCAAGGGATTAATACTATAAACCCAAGGGAATATAAACCCTAGGGTCTTTTAGTAATAACCCCTTGTGTTTATAATCCCTTAGGGTTCTAGTATTAACCCCTTGGGTTTATAATATCATTCCCTAGAGTTTATTAATCTAAGGGTTCATATTCCTAGGGTTTATATTTATATTAGATAATTTTAAATTAAATAATAATAAATAACATTTAGTATTGAATAATAATGGTAATTATAATGATAAAAATAATATTTTCATTGCAATAGTATTTTTTATAGATACAAATCTTGTATTTATCAATGGTAAATACAAATTAAGCATTCTGCTATATGAACCACATTAAAAATTTTAGTGGTTGTGCTAAATATATTATTATGAACACATTAAAAAAATTTATGTGGTGTGCTATATATATATATATAATATAATATATATATATATATATGAAGTGTCTATAAAATAATTGTTAAACAATTGTTGCACATTTCAAAGTATTTGGATGAATAAAGTTTTTTTGTTTATTGGAACATAAAGTTTTCGACAAGATGCAATGATAATAATTGGTAGCGACGAATATATAATATATATATATATATATATATATATATATATATATATATATATATATATATATATATATATATATATATATATATATATATATATATAGAAACCTTTCAAGAGTTTTGGGATGCTCAATTAACTCTTATTTAAATGGATATTATGGAGAACAATATTATGAAAAACAATTGGTGTGGACGGATATAAAGATTTTATTGCAATATTTTAAAAGTCTTGTATATTGATTTTTTTCTTTAAGAGAAATATCAAATCCTTAAATATTTTTGGATAAAATATTAATGTTATCTCCAAGATTTACATAGAATAGTTGACATGGATGGAATAAATACAACCATAAAAAGTTTTTGGTTACCTGGTTAAGCATGATTCAGGTTTTGAGCCAAACTTCCTATGTTCATCTTGTGCAACTTCACACTCATCCACCTTATCTAGGGCTTTCAACTACTTCTTCACCTTCCTTTTGCTCATATCGAGATCCACATGGTGCAACTTTCGCTAGGATGTATACTTTCTGAGTCGAGTAAGCATATAACGCACTCAAGCCACACAAATTCCCATGGCCTGAGTTTTTCAAAAATTAAACTCAACCATGGTACACTTTTAATGATTCATCTAATGATGTTTCATCTTTGTTGATCATGACATTTGGAATGTCCATGCTCCACAATTTTCCTATTTTATTTAGTTTTTGTAATTTTTAATGATCATTATCACCCATCATTTTTTTGCATAAACTCAAGGTTTATGTTTAGACCATGAATAATGTAAGAATTGAATATATTTTCCCATGGTATTAGTGAAATCCCAACGAAAGGAACTTCACTAAACTTAATAGAGCACAAGCACCTTGTTAATGGGAAAATGATTGAAAATTACATTTTATTAAAGATTTTATTGAAAATTGCAGCTTATTAAAGAATATTTGAACAATTAAGAGAAAGAGAAAGTAAATCATGAATTAAAGATGACTAAACGTTTTCTAAAGGCACAAGATTTTTTTAACAATAAGAGATAAAATTACAATTTCTCCTCCTTTGTATTGAAAATTGCAATTTATTAAAGATTATTTAAACAATTAAGAGAAAATAAAGGTAAAACATGAATTGAAGATGACTAAACTTCTTCTAAAGGCACAAGATTTTTTTAACAATAAGAGATCAAATTACAATTTCTCCTCCTTTGTATTTGATGTGAGAGAAAAATCACCTACAAAGTCTCTAACTCATTTGCAAAGTGAGCTCCTTTAGGACATAAAAGGTATAGATAGCCAAATTAAGAGTTGGGAAGAAAGTATTGGGATACTTCAAAATAATCTCAAATATTCTCATGCTCTTATAATATTGGACAATGCAGATCATCTCCATCAATTGAATGCTTTATTGTCAATCAAGCATGTCCTTGACCCCATGACCTTGATTTTAATTACTTCTCATGACAAGCATGTACTTAGAACTGCAAGAATAGAAAACTCATTAGTTTATCAGCAAAAAGGCCTCGATAGACCACACTCTTTAGAGCCTTTCTGTTGGCATGCCTTCTTTCAGCAAGATCCACCACCAGAATTTAAAGATCTTGTAGATGGGTTTTTAAAGTTCTACGGTGGATTGCCTCTGTCATTGGAAGTGTTTGGGGCTCTGCTCTCTGAAGAAGATGACAGATCCTACTAGAAAGAGCAACTAAATGGACTTGAGACGCTACCTTTTGATATACAGGTGAGACTTAAAATAAGTTTTTTTCTTAGAAGAAAAAAATTCTTCCATTTCATTAGTAAAAACGAAAAGAGACTACATAATTCATGAGATGGCATGTATACTTCTAACAATTCCGCTATATCTCCTAAATGTTACATATATGTTTGAATTATCCCTATAAGCATGTTTTTACCACTTTCATAGCAAGTGCCATTATATCCTTACAAAAAAAAACTTTTGTCAAGCAAAAAGCAAGTGTCTTTATAAAAAAAACATTGGCGAGCTACAAAAGTAAACTAAGACAGAGTTTTCCCATACTTTCAACAGTCCCTTTCTTCCAATTGTTCCTAGGAATGTAAGAAGAATCCAACATCAATCAATACACCCTGTTCATAAGCAGTGAATTGGATCTTACCGACATCCTTTGTGATTCCTCTTTTTTAGAGGAGGTCGGTGATCTGATTTTGCTCTTTGTATATGTGACCAAAAGCAATGTGATGAAAGGAGCTTACCAGTAGCTCAGTTATCCTCATCCACTTAGCTAAGATGGGCGGATTAAAAAGTGTGTATTCCTTAACCCGATGCCCTCCACGTCCCCATATATCATAATATCCTTAAGTCCCAACCATTTTTCACCTGCGATAACTCCCCAAAGAGTAATGATTTCAGCCCTAGTGTTTGTCCCTTGTCCACCCTCCACCAAAAATGGAAATATTTTCCCGATTCCATGACAATGATTGCACCACACCCACATTTCCTATTCTGACAAGCCCCATCGAAACATCCCATAGGCAATACCTTTCCAATGTCTCGAAGTTTGATCTTTCGAATCGATTTCTTTTTTACTGTCATCCCTGATTCCGAGAAGAGGGCCACAAAATTGATTAAAACATCCCTTACAACAACAATTTTATGGTCGAAGATAAGATCATTTTAGCATCTCCAAATGGACCAAATGATGAATAAGGGTAAGGAGCGATGTTGTGACCAATAGTAGATCCAGTAGGATAAGCATGTTTTCAGCTTGAGAGGAGTCGAATAATATCCAATGCCAATTGCATCCATTACACCATCCCAGACCGCAATAAAAATTGGACATTTAAGAAATAGGTGATCCACATCTTCCTCTTCCTAATTGCACAACAAGCATATACCAGGTCCGATAAAGCCCCTTTCTAGTAGGTTATTCTAGGTAAGGATGCGGTCATGAATCCCCAACCAACCAAATCATTTAAGTTTATTGGGAATCCTCCATTTCCAAGATCCCTGAAACCACATACAATATTTGAAATCCTTCTCATTCCATGGAATTTTGTGATAAATCTCCTTTACCATCGGTTGTCCCTTCTTCTTTTTTTCATTCCAAACCAATTTGTCTACCTAAGTGCTAAGATAAATTCCCACACTTATATGAGCAATGTAATTGTCCCATTCAATGGCCAGATCCCCCTGTATAGCAATCTCATCTACCTTCTTCCAAGTATGTCCTAGATTGATTAACAGTTGATTCTAATGGATCTGTTGTAAATAGAAGATACCTACTTCATGAAGAGTTGTGATCAGAGGGGCCGAAAGAGTATGATTCTCTTCAAACCCAAAAAATGCATCAAGCATGATCTCAATGGTGGAGCCATTCCCAAATTCCCATCATAGAAAGGTCAGCAGCCATTGAAGATTATCCTGCATACATCTCCAGATGAAGGATGGGAAATTTCTAGTCCTTGCTCCACCTCTGATCCACAAATTAAAATGTTGACCAAACATATATTTCTTCCTGGTGATATGTGACAAAATGCCATAATCTGTCATAGCCCTCCAGCTGTTCTTAATGATCAATGCTAGATTGAAATTGTGAGTATCAAGGATGCCCCATCCACCATCCTTAATTTCCCTAGTGAGATCTTTCCATCGAACAAGGTGGATTTTTTCCTTTGTCATAATTCCAGACCACAAGAACCTAGCCATTATTGACTCTATCTTGTGAATGAACGCCATAGAAAATTAGAAAATGTGCAGCCAATATACAACAAGGTTTTGGAACACAGATTTAATCAAGGTAAGTCACCCTCCCATTGATAACCACAGAATCATGATCGTATGTCTTGTCTTTCTTATGATTGAAACGTGAACTTTGCAGCCACCCCTGCAGTTGCAGGAGTTACATATTGCTACTCCATGGATGCTAGGAATTGAAATTCCTCCAGACACATTACGGAAATTCGAGACTAACCACCCCGGCGAGGAGGAAGAGGAGGGACAGATGACGGTGGATTTGGAGGGGGGTGTTTTATGGATGGTCCTTTCTGTCCAGAGGAGCGCTCACGGTCCTTACGTGGATAGTTTTCTAAACAAATGATTTTGTAAAGTAGATGCATAATCATATAAATTATAAATGATAAGAATATAAGCATGTTTATCGATCACTAAAAGCTTGAATAAATTGACAAAGGATAATTATGTCTGCATTTTATAGCTACTTTATTATTATAAAAATAACTTTTTATCAAATTCAGGAGATGGTTTAAAAACTATTTTATATAATAATGTTTTAATTTATTCACTTTTCCTTTAATTTAGATATTAATAAAATTTAAATTTATTAACTAAAAATATTTAATTTTATTTTCACTTTAATTTTTCAAAAATATTATATAAAATTAATTTTATTTTATAATATTATATTTTAAACCTTACAAATTCATTATATTTTCAAATCTTATATTTTTTTTAAGGAATTTATCTATTGTGTTTATATTCCATTGTATTTCTAAATTTTAAACTCGAGATCGTATTAATACATGTCTTATTTTTGTCCTTAGAGTTTTGGATACACACCTCGTATTAATACATGTTTTATTTTTGTCCACAAGAATTTGGATACACAGTCATGAGTTTCTCTATTCAGTGGTATTCTTAGATATAACAATGATGTAGTCTTAACAATGTCAAACCTAAGGAAAAAATACATATCTTATTTTTCACATTTATTATTTTTTTATATACTTAAAAAAAAATGATAATTAAATTGATAATTAAAACAAATTTCATTTAAACCTTTATAATTATAACCTCTAATACTTTAATAACATAAATAAATAAAAAATAATTAAACATAAAATGTTTTATACATAACACTGCATTAATAAAATGTTTTCACTGCATTAATCTTTTTATACATAACATTCATTATCATCTTGTCTTTGAAAAACTTCCCAACTAATTTTTTATTAAAATAATTATTTAGGTTTTAATATTTTTTTATTAAATAAAAAAAAACAATAAATTATTTCCTATTAATTCTTTTAATATATTAAAAAGAATGTTTAGTTACTATTTCCATAATTTCTTTTAATTATTTAAAAGAATGTTTAGTTATTTTTTTATTGGTTTAGAACCTTTGTTTTTCAAAATAATATCACATTAATGGACAAACGCCGTATTCATGAAATATTATTATATATAGAATGAATTTTTTAATTAATTAAGTGTTATTATTTATAAATATAATTTTGAGAAGTACTACAATTTAAGTTTTAATTAATATTTTAATATTTAAAATTAATATTCTTTAAATTTGTATTTATTTGTTTTCATTTCATTATCTATTATAGATAAATGATATTTTTTTTTTGCATGTTATTAGTTCTTTAAATTTGTATTTATTTGTTTTCATTTCATTATCTATTATAGATAAATGATATTTTTTTTTTGCATGTTATTAGTTTGCCAAAGAAATATAGCAAACTTTGTAATTATTTGGAATAATTAAAAGATTACAAAAATTTAGCTTTTTATCTCCATAAACCATCAAAATTGCTAGATAATAGTAAGCTATTGAAACTAACAAAGATTAATCTTGATGGTAAACATAATAAAGAACATCAAATATCATGTAAATTCTTAGGAGGTAGAAGCATCCACATCAATGAGCAATTGGTCACTTGGACTATTTGAAGGAGCAGGGTCTTTGTTGTGTAGGATGGTTGCTTCTATTTGGCCTAGTCATTTCTCCATGACTTCCAATTCTACCTTAAGCTCATCCATCATACCCAAGTTTTTGTATATTGCATCAATTTTGTCCAATAACACTATCCAGGAGCGATTTCAGTTGCCAATAGAGGGCCAATTTATACATTACTGGTATTGGTGTCATATGGTATGACTAATATATGGAACCGAGTTAGCAATTGTTGCCAACACTTTTGAATTTGAGTGGAATTCCATTTCTTTGGATATACCCTCCTTAATCTCCCGAAGCTCCTACTAAATTTCAAGAGGGGTTTGTGAGCATAAATGACAAGTTGAGGCTTGGGCTTGGGAGCTCCCATAGGAGGTGTGACTAGTAGAGTCTCTTTGTGTGCAGGCTTGTTCACAATGTGGGTTTTAACCCTATACAATTAATTGCTACAAATAGGTTCTTAATAAAATAGAAAAGATGCAATGTCAAACACACACATAAACACATATTTTATTCTGGAATCCAAAAACCCAAGAAAACCAACAAGACTTCTCAATACATATATATAATATATATATATATATATATATATATATATATATTATAATATATATATATATATATATATATATATATATACTCCTTTCGACAATGTTTCAATACAGGATATATATTTTGCAACATCCATGAACCACTAATCCATTTACCCTAGATTAGAATACAATTGTAGTTTGTTAATTGAAACTTCAAAACCAGCATGCACTACAAAATTGCTTTTAGCAAAACTGCATGTTGAAAACTGTCAAATACATATACCAAAAAATCACCCAAATTATTTTTTTGTTAAACTCCCTTGCAAACCCCCAAAACAAAGGGGGGTTGTTGTGCATCGCGCATTGTACAATGTGTGGGGATATTTCTGTAAAGAATATAACATATACCTAACATTCTCTCACTTGTTGTTTTATTTGCATACAAGGGGTCACATTAGTACATGATCAACAATCTAGGGAAATAATCCCCATCGTTTCTCTACACCATAAGAACTTCTTAATGTTCACATATTTTGTTAATTAATTGGAAACATTCTTCAAGGTGTTCACTTTTTCTAGCAACACCTTGTCTTTAATCATATCTCATACAAAGTGATATTGAACATCAATATGTTTTTATTTGAATGGTAAGTTGGGTTTTTTTGGAGGAAGATTGCACTACGAATTAGGGGAATTTTGAGGTCTAAAATGGGTCTCCTAAGAAAAATGTACAACTAAAATAAACTTTATAATAACCAATAGGATTCAAGATGATTATGCCAACCATGGGGGATGATTCATGATTTTTGGATTAAAAAAGTAAAAAGATTAAAAAATAATAAAATAATAAAACTACTTTATCAACTTCTATTTTCAACTCATCTCTTAAGGTTTTACTAAAATTTCAAGTGGGAATACTCATTGGATGAAAAATTTAATTCCTTATCCAAGGAGTACCGATGTTGTATACTTTTGATGGATCCTGCTACACGAAAAATGAGAAATACATGAAAAAATGTGATTGCAATCACGCTTTTCACATATTTCTCATTTTTCGTGTAGCAGGGTCCATCGAAAGCATGAAACAGGTGTACTCATTGGACGAGGAATCAAATTATGCATCCAATAAGTGTTGTCACTCGAAACTTGAGTAAACCCATAGGGAGATAAGTTGAAAAAAAAATTCCTTCTAAAATTTGACAATGTAATCCAATCTTATTTTATTATTTACACTATTATTTTATAATTTCCTTAGGAGGCCCATTTTCGACCTCAAAATTCCCCTAATCAGTATGTCACAGTCTATCCTTACAACTTGTTGAACCAACTCAATACTTGAACATAATCTCTATAACCATACAACTTCCTTACATGAGAGGTTGTCATGCATTCAAATTTTGTAGTTGAGAGTGCCACTACATGTTGTCTTTTCTCATCTAATCAATTGTTCTTCCAAATAGTTTAAACACATTCCTACTTGTAGATCTTATATGATCCTATCTCCAGCTAAGGTTGCATCAATATTGCCATGTATGTCTAACACTCTATCCAATCATTTTCTTCCTTTGTAGTACAATCCATAGCCATTAGCACCATGCAAAAACCTAAAAGCCAACTTTACTATTGTCCAAAGCTCCTTCTCGAGTTTGTACATATACCTTCTCAATACTCCCACTGCATGTGCAATGTTCGGTCTAGTATAGACCATTACATTCATCAAGCTTCTAGTTACAATGGCATATGGAATAGGAGACATGTCGTCTTCCTATTCCTGTGTCTTAGGACACTAATCTGCTGATAACTTTACACCTACAAGAATAGTCACCTTCACCGGTTCACATTATTGCATATTAAATCTTTGCAATTTTGTGTTGACATAGTTCCTCTGAGTTAACTAGAGTTTATTGTTTGCTCAATCTCTTTTAATTTCCATGCTCAAGATAGAACTTTATAACACCGAGATCCTTTGTGTCAAATTTGGAGGGAAACTAAGTTTCCACATCTTGGATGATTTTCCTGTCACTTCTAATTAGAAACATATCATCGACATCAAAGACCAAATAAATAACACGATCACCAATTATTTCGAAATACATACAATGATATTCTTTGCTACTTGTGAAGCCAACTCTCAATATATAACCATCAAAAAAATTATACCACATCCTTGGTGATTTTTGTAGCCCATATAAGCACTATTTTAGTCTACATACTAGCTCTTTTTTTCCTTTCACAACAAATAATTTTTGGTTTCTTCAAGTAGATTTATTCTTCCAAATCCCTATGTAGGAACGTTGTCTTCACGTCCATCTATTCTACTTCAATATCAAAAGCAACAAGAACAGATAAAAAAACTGATAGAAGTTAACTTGGAAACAAGAGAAAACATTTTTGTATCGACGTTTCGAGTCTAAAACCAGACTCATCATCAGGATAAATTGTGCGGAGAAAAGAAGGCAGATGCTAGGTATAAATATGAGAATGTCTAGGTTTAAAAGCAAACAGGCCGACTTCTGACAATTTAATTTAATTTAATCCTTTTATTTATTTAATTTTATTTTTATTTTAATTATTATTCTGATTATATCTATATCTTTATTATACTAGTATTTAATTTAATACTATAGTATATATATGTTTGTTTAGTATTGAGATAATCAATTATTCATTTTTATTTTCAATTATTATATATGTTAACCTTATTATTATTTAATAATTATTATTTTATTTAATTGTCAACACAAAATTGCAAAGATTTAATATGCAATAATGTGAACTGGTGAAGGTGACTATTCTTGTAGGTGTAAAGTTATCAGCAGATTAGTGTCCTAAGACACAGGAATAGGAAGAGGACATGTCTCCTATTCCATATGCCATTGTAACTAGAAGCTTGATGAATGTAATGGTCTATACTAGACCGAACATTGCACATGCAGTGGGAGTATTGAGAAGGTATATGTACAAACTCGAGAAGGAGCTTTGGACAATAGTAAAGATGGTGACTATTCTTGTAGGTGTAAAGTTATCAGCAGATCAGGATAAATTGTGCGGAGAAAAGAAGGCAGATGCTAGGTATAAATATGAGAATGTCTAGGTTTAAAAGCAAACAGGCCGACTTCTGACAATTTAATTTAATTTAATCCTTTTATTTATTTAATTTTATTTTTATTTTAATTATTATTCTGATTATTCTAATCTTTATTAATACTAGTATTTAATATAATACTACTTGTTTATAATATAGTTTTTAAGTTTGAGATATCAATAATTTTTATTCAATATATAATGTTAACCTATTAATTATATATTTAATAATTAATAGGTTAACCTATTAATGCTAGATTGAAATTGTGAGTATCAAGGATGCCCCATCCACCATCCTTAATTGCCCTAGTGAGATCTTTCCATCGAACAAGGTGGATTTTTTCCTTTGTCATAATTCCAGACCACAAGAACCTAGCCATTATTGACTCTATCTTGTGAATGAACGCCATAGGAAATTAGAAAATGTGCAGCCAATATACAACAAGGTTTTGGAACACAGATTTAATCAAACTAAGTCACCCTCCCATTGATAACCACAGAATCATGATCGTATGTCTTGTCTTTCTTATGATTGAAACGTGAACTTTGCAGCCACCCCTGCAGTTGCAGGAGTTACATATTGCTACTCCATGGATGCTAGGAATTGAAATTCCTCCAGACACATTACGGAAATTCGAGACTAACCACCCCGGCGAGGAGGAAGAGGAGGGACAGATGACGGTGGATTTGGAGGGGGGTGTTTTATGGATGGTCCTTTCTGTCCAGAGGAGCGCTCACGGTCCTTACGTGGATAGTTTTCTAAACAAATGATTTTGTGAAGTAGATTCATAATCATATAAATTATAAATGATAAGAATATAAGCATGTTTATCGATCACTAAAAGCTTGAATAAATTGACAAAGGATAATTATGTCTGCATTTTATAGCTACTTTATTATTATAAAAATAACTTTTTATCAAATTCAGGAGATGGTTTAAAAACTATTTTATATAATAATGTTTTAATTTATTCACTTTTCTTTAATTTAGATATTATTAAATTTTAATTTATTAACTAAAATATTTATTTTATTTTACTTTAATTTTTTCAAATATTATAAAATTATTTTATTATAATATTATATTTTAAACCTTACAAATTCATTATATTTTCAAATCTTATATTTTTTTTAAGGAATTTATCTATTGTGTTTATATTCCATTGTATTTCTAAATTTTAAACTCGAGATCGTATTAATACATGTCTTATTTTTGTCCTTAGAGTTTTGGATACACACCTCGTATTAATACATGTTTTATTTTTGTCCACAAGAATTTGGATACACAGTCATGAGTTTCTCTATTCAGTGGTATTCTTAGATATAACAATGATGTAGTCTTAACAATGTCAAACCTAAGGAAAAAATACATATCTTATTTTTCACATTTTTTTTTTTTTAATAACTTTAAAAAAAAAATGAAAATTAAATGATAATCTAAAACAAATTCATTAATATCCTTTATAATTATAACTCTTATATACATAAAAATTTTAATAAAAATAAAATTAAACATAATTTTAATTACATAACTGCATTCAATAAAAGTTTTCACTGCATTAATCTTTTTATAACATAACACTTCATTACAATCTTGTCTTGAAAAACTTTCACTTAATTTGTATTAATAATTATTTTAGGTTTTAATGATTTTCTTATTAAATAAAAAAATTCAATAAATTACTATTAATTTCTTTAATTATTTAAAAGAATTTTAGTTACTATTTCCATTATTCTTTTATATTTAAAAGAGTTTAGTTATTTTTATTGGTTTAACCTGTTTTTTCAAATAATATCACATAATGGACAAAACGCCGTAAATTCATGATAGTTATTTATTAATAGAATTGGAATTTTTTAATTAATTAAAGTTAAATGTATATAAAAAATTGAAGAATACTAAAAATTTAATTTTTAATAATATTTTTATAGTTTATAAAATTTAATATTCTTTAATTGTATTTATTTGTTTTCATTTCATTATCTATTATAGATAAATGATATTTTTTTTTGCATGTTATTAGTTTGCCAAAGAAATATAACAAACTTTGTAATTATTTGGAATAATTAAAAAATTACAAAAATTTAGCTTTTTATCTCCATAAACCATCAAAATTGCTAGATAATAGTAAGCTATTGAAACTAACAAAGATTAATATTGATGGTAAACATAATAAAGAACATCAAATATCATGTAAATTCTTAGGAGGTAGAAGCATCCACATCAATGAGCAATTGGTCACTTGGACTATTTGAAGGAGCAGGGTCTTTGTTGTGTAGGATGGTTGCTTCTATTTGGCCTAGTCATTTCTCCATGACTTCCAATTCTACCTTAAGCTCATCCATCATACCCAAGTTTTTGTATATTGCATCAATTTTGTCCAATAACACTATCCAGGAGCGATTTCAGTTGCCAATAGAGGGCCAATTTATACATCACTGGTATTGGTGTCATATGGTATGACTAATATATGGAACCGAGTTAGCAATTGTTGCCAACACTTTTGAATTTGAGTGGAATTCCATTTCTTTGGATATACCCTCCTTAATCTCCCGAAGCTCCTACTAAATTTCAAGAGGGGTTTGTGAGCATAAATGACAAGTTGAGGCTTGGGCTTGGGAGCTCCCATAGGAGGTGTGACTAGTAGAGTCTCTTTGTGTGCAGGCTTGTTCACAATGTGGGTTTTAACCCTATACAATTAATTGCTACAAATAGGTTCTTAATAAAATAGAAAAGATGCAATGTCAAACACACACATAAACACATATTTTATTCTGGAATCCAAAAACCCAAGAAAACCAAATTATTTTTTTGCTAAACTCCCTTGCAAACCCCCAAAACAAAGGGGGGTTGTTGTGCATCGCGCATTGTACAATGTGTGGGGATATTTCTGTAAAGAATATAACATATACCTAACATTCTCTCACTTGTTGTTTTATTTGCATACAAGGGGTCACATTAGTACATGATCAACAATCTAGGGAAATAATCCCCATCGTTTCTCTACACCATAAGAACTTCTTAATGTTCACATATTTTGTTTATTAATTGGAAACATTCTTCAAGGTGTTCACTTTTTCTAGCAACACCTTGTCTTTAATCATATCTCATACAAAGTGATATTGAACATCAATATGTTTTTATTTGAATGGTAAGTTGGGTTTTTTTGGAGGAAGATTGCACTATGAATTAGGGGAATTTTGAGGTCTAAAATGGGTCTCCTAAGAAAAATGTACAACTAAAATAAACTTTATAATAACCAATAGGATTCAAGATGATTATGCCAACCATGGGGGATGATTCATGATTTTTGGATTAAAAAAGTAAAAAGATTAAAAAATAATAAAATAATAAAACTACTTTATCAACTTCTATTTTCAACTCATCTCTTAAGGTTTTACTAAAATTTCAAGTGGGAATACTCATTGGATGAAAAATTTAATTCCTTATCCAAGGAGTACCGATGTTGTATACTTTTGATGGATCCTGCTACACGAAAAATGAGAAATACATGAAAAAATGTGATTGCAATCACGCTTTTCACATATTTCTCATTTTTCGTGTAGCAGGGTCCATCGAAAGCATGAAACAGGTGTACTCATTGGACGAGGAATCAAATTATGCATCCAATAAGTGTTGTCACTCGAAACTTGAGTAAACCCATAGGGAGATAAGTTGAAAAAAAAATTCCTTCTAAAATTTGACAATGTAATCCAATCTTATTTTATTATTTACACTATTATTTTATAATTTCCTTAGGAGGCCCATTTTCGACCTCAAAATTCCCCTAATCAGTATGTCACAGTCTATCCTTACAACTTGTTGAACCAACTCAATACTTGAACATAATCTCTATAACCATACAACTTCCTTACATGAGAGGTTGTCATGCATTCAAATTTTGTAGTTGAGAGTGCCACTACATGTTGTCTTTTCTCATCTAATCAATTGTTCTTCCAAATAGTTTAAACACATTCCTACTTGTAGATCTTATATGATCCTATCTCCAGCTAAGGTTGCATCAATATTGCCATGTATGTCTAACACTCTATCCAATCATTTTCTTCCTTTGTAGTACAATCCATAGCCATTAGCACCATGCAAAAACCTAAAAGCCAACTTTACTATTGTCCAAAGCTCCTTCTCGAGTTTGTACATATACCTTCTCAATACTCCCACTGCATGTGCAATGTTCGGTCTAGTATAGACCATTACATTCATCAAGCTTCTAGTTACAATGGCATATGGAATAGGAGACATGTCGTCTTCCTATTCCTGTGTCTTAGGACACTAATCTGCTGATAACTTTACACCTACAAGAATAGTCACCTTCACCGGTTCACATTATTGCATATTAAATCTTTGCAATTTTGTGTTGACATAGTTCCTCTGAGTTAACTAGAGTTTATTGTTTGCTCAATCTCTTTTAATTTCCATGCTCAAGATAGAACTTTATAACACCGAGATCCTTTGTGTCAAATTTGGAGGGAAACTAAGTTTCCACATCTTGGATGATTTTCCTGTCACTTCTAATTAGAAACATATCATCGACATCAAAGACCAAATAAATAACACGATCACCAATTATTTCGAAATACATACAATGATATTCTTTGCTACTTGTGAAGCCAACTCTCAATATATAACCATCAAAAAAATTATACCACATCCTTGGTGATTTTTGTAGCCCATATAAGCACTATTTTAGTCTACATACTAGCTCTTTTTTTCCTTTCACAACAAATAATTTTTGGTTTCTTCAAGTAGATTTATTCTTCCAAATCCCTATGTAGGAACGTTGTCTTCACGTCCATCTATTCTACTTCAATATCAAAAGCAACAAGAACAGATAAAAAAACTGATAGAAGTTAACTTGGAAACAAGAGAAAACATTTTTGTATCGACGTTTCGAGTCTAAAACCAGACTCATCATCAGGATAAATTGTGCGGAGAAAAGAAGGCAGATGCTAGGTATAAATATGAGAATGTCTAGGTTTAAAAGCAAACAGGCCGACTTCTGACAATTTAATTTAATTTAATCCTTTTATTTATTTAATTTTATTTTTATTTTAATTATTATTCGATTATTCTATCTATTAATACTAATTAATATAAACTACAGTATATATATTTTTAAGTATTGAGATAACAATAATTAAATTTTTATTTTCAAATTAATATAATGTTGAACCTATTAATTTATATATTATATTAATTATTATTTTATTTAATTGTCAACACAAAATTGCAAAGATTTAATATGCAATAATGTGAACTGGTGAAGGTGACTATTCTTGTAGGTGTAAAGTTATCAGCAGATTAGTGTCCTAAGACACAGGAATAGGAAGAGGACATGTCTCCTATTCCATATGCCATTGTAACTAGAAGCTTGATGAATGTAATGGTCTATACTAGACCGAACATTGCACATGCAGTGGGAGTATTGAGAAGGTATATGTACAAACTCGAGAAGGAGCTTTGGACAATAGTAAAGATGGTGACTATTCTTGTAGGTGTAAAGTTATCAGCAGATCAGGATAAATTGTGCGGAGAAAAGAAGGCAGATGCTAGGTATAAATATGAGAATGTCTAGGTTTAAAAGCAAACAGGCCGACTTCTGACAATTTAATTTAATTTAATCCTTTTATTTATTTAATTTTATTTTTATTTTAATTATTATCTGAATTATTCAATCTTATTAAACTAGTATTTATTATCACTAGTATATAATATGTTTTAAGTATTGAGATAATCAATATTAATTTTATTTTCAATATTATATTTTAATGTTAACCTATTAATTATATATTTAATAATTAATAGGTTAACCTATTAATGCTAGATTGAAATTGTGAGTATCAAGGATGCCCCATCCACCATCCTTAATTGCCCTAGTGAGATCTTTCCATCGAACAAGGTGGATTTTTTCCTTTGTCATAATTCCAGACCACAAGAACCTAGCCATTATTGACTCTATCTTGTGAATGAACGCCATAGGAAATTAGAAAATGTGCAGCCAATATACAACAAGGTTTTGGAACACAGATTTAATCAAACTAAGTCACCCTCCCATTGATAACCACAGAATCATGATCGTATGTCTTGTCTTTCTTATGATTGAAACGTGAACTTTGCAGCCACCCCTGCAGTTGCAGGAGTTACATATTGCTACTCCATGGATGCTAGGAATTGAAATTCCTCCAGACACATTACGGAAATTCGAGACTAACCACCCCGGCGAGGAGGAAGAGGAGGGACAGATGACGGTGGATTTGGAGGGGGGTGTTTTATGGATGGTCCTTTCTGTCCAGAGGAGCGCTCACGGTCCTTACGTGGATAGTTTTCTAAACAAATGATTTTGTGAAGTAGATTCATAATCATATAAATTATAAATGATAAGAATATAAGCATGTTTATCGATCACTAAAAGCTTGAATAAATTGACAAAGGATAATTATGTCTGCATTTTATAGCTACTTTATTATTATAAAAATAACTTTTTATCAAATTCAGGAGATGGTTTAAAAACTATTTTATATAATATGTTAATTTATTATCTTTTTCCTTTAATTTAGATATTAATAAAATTTAAATTTATAATAAAAATTTATTTATTTCACTTTAACTTTTCAAAATATTATATATTATTTATTTTAATAATATTATATTTTAAACCTTACAAATTCATTATATTTTCAAATCTTATATTTTTTTTAAGGAATTTATCTATTGTGTTTATATTCCATTGTATTTCTAAATTTTAAACTCGAGATCGTATTAATACATGTCTTATTTTTGTCCTTAGAGTTTTGGATACACACCTCGTATTAATACATGTTTTATTTTTGTCCACAAGAATTTGGATACACAGTCATGAGTTTCTCTATTCAGTGGTATTCTTAGATATAACAATGATGTAGTCTTAACAATGTCAAACCTAAGGAAAAAATACATATCTTATTTTTCACATTTATTATTTTTTATACATTAAAAAAAAATTGATAATTAAATTGATACATTAAAACAAATTCATTAATGATCCTTTATAATTATAACTTCATAAAACTTTAATTAAACATAATAATAAATAAATTAATTAACATAATGTTTAGATACATAACGCTGCATAAAAATGTTTTCACTGCATAATCTTTCTATAATAACATTCATATCATCTCCTGTCTTTGAAAACTTTCCACTTAATTTTTTATTAATAATTTATTTTAGGTTTTAATGATTTCTATTAATTAAAAAAAAAATCAATACAATTATTCCATTAATTTCTTTTAATTATTTAAAAGAATTGTTTAGTTACTAATTCCTTATTTCTTTTTAATATTTAAAGAATTGATTTAGTTATTTTTTTATTTTGGTTAGAACCTTGGTTTTTCAAAATAATATCACATACATGGACAAACGCGCGTATTCATTGAAATAGTTGATTATTAATAGAATTGATTTTAATTAATTAAGTTGTATTATTTATAAATAAATTTTGAGAAGTACCTAAGAATTTAGTTGTTTAATTAATATTTTTATTTTTAAATTTAATATTCTATTTGTATTTATTTGTTTTCATTTCATTATCTATTATAGATAAATGATATTTTTTTTTGCATGTTATTAGTTTGCCAAAGAAATATAACAAACTTTGTAATTATTTGGAATAATTAAAAAATTACAAAAATTTAGCTTTTTATCTCCATAAACCATCAAAATTGCTAGATAATAGTAAGCTATTGAAACTAACAAAGATTAATATTGATGGTAAACATAATAAAGAACATCAAATATCATGTAAATTCTTAGGAGGTAGAAGCATCCACATCAATTGGTCACTTGGACTATTTGAAGGAGCAGGGTCTTTGTTGTGTAGGATGGTTGCTTCTATTTGGCCTAGTCATTTCTCCATGACTTCCAATTCTACCTTAAGCTCATCCATCATACCCAAGTTTTTGTATATTGCATCAATTTTGTCCAATAACACTATCCAGGAGCGATTTCAGTTGCCAATAGAGGGCCAATTTATACATCACTGGTATTGGTGTCATATGGTATGACTAATATATGGAACCGAGTTAGCAATTGTTGCCAACACTTTTGAATTTGAGTGGAATTCCATTTCTTTGGATATACCCTCCTTAATCTCCCGAAGCTCCTACTAAATTTCAAGAGGGGTTTGTGAGCATAAATGACAAGTTGAGGCTTGGGCTTGGGAGCTCCCATAGGAGGTGTGACTAGTAGAGTCTCTTTGTGTGCAGGCTTGTTCACAATGTGGGTTTTAACCCTATACAATTAATTGCTACAAATAGGTTCTTAATAAAATAGAAAAGATGCAATGTCAAACACACACATAAACACATATTTTATTCTGGAATCCAAAAACCCAAGAAAACCAAATTATTTTTTTGCTAAACTCCCTTGCAAACCCCCAAAACAAAGGGGGGTTGTTGTGCATCGCGCATTGTACAATGTGTGGGGATATTTCTGTAAAGAATATAACATATACCTAACATTCTCTCACTTGTTGTTTTATTTGCATACAAGGGGTCACATTAGTACATGATCAACAATCTAGGGAAATAATCCCCATCGTTTCTCTACACCATAAGAACTTCTTAATGTTCACATATTTTGTTTATTAATTGGAAACATTCTTCAAGGTGTTCACTTTTTCTAGCAACACCTTGTCTTTAATCATATCTCATACAAAGTGATATTGAACATCAATATGTTTTTATTTGAATGGTAAGTTGGGTTTTTTTGGAGGAAGATTGCACTATGAATTAGGGGAATTTTGAGGTCTAAAATGGGTCTCCTAAGAAAAATGTACAACTAAAATAAACTTTATAATAACCAATAGGATTCAAGATGATTATGCCAACCATGGGGGATGATTCATGATTTTTGGATTAAAAAAGTAAAAAGATTAAAAAATAATAAAATAATAAAACTACTTTATCAACTTCTATTTTCAACTCATCTCTTAAGGTTTTACTAAAATTTCAAGTGGGAATACTCGTTGGATGAAAAATTTAATTCCTTATCCAAGGAGTACTGATGTTGTATACTTTTGATGGATCCTGCTACACGAAAAATGAGAAATACATGAAAAAATGTGATTGCAATCACGCTTTTCACGTATTTCTCATTTTTCGTGTAGCAGGGTCCATCGAAAGCATGAAACAGGTGTACTCATTGGACGAGGAATCAAATTATGCATCCAATAAGTGTTGTCACTCGAAATTTGAGTAAACCCATAGGGAGATAAGTTGAAAAACAAATTCCTTCTAAAATTTGACAATGTAATCCAATCTTATTTTATTATTTACACTATTATTTTATAATTTCCTTAGGAGGCCCATTTTCGACCTCAAAATTCCCCTAATCAGTATGTGACAGTCTATCCTTACAAC
The DNA here is from genome assembly GCA_000404065.3 of Pinus taeda. NCBI lineage: Eukaryota > Viridiplantae > Streptophyta > Pinopsida > Pinales > Pinaceae > Pinus > Pinus taeda. The sequence continues at coordinate 75,547 of APFE030514833.1, forward strand.
TTGTTGAACCAACTCAATACTTGAACATAATCTCTATAACCATACAACTTCCTTACATGAGAGGTTGTCATGCATTCAAATTTTGTAGTTGAGAGTGCCACTACATGTTGTCTTTTCTCATCTAATCAATTGTTCTTCCAAATAGTTTAAACACATTCCTACTTGTAGATCTTATATGATCCTATCTCCAGCTAAGGTTGCATCAATATTGCCATGTATGTCTAACACTCTATCCAATCATTTTCTTCTTTTGTAGTACAATCCATAGCCATTAGCACCATGCAAAAACCTAAAAACCATCTTTACTATTGTCCAAAGCTCCTTCTCGAGTTTGTACATATACCTTCTCAATACTCCCACTGCATGTGCAATGTTCGGTCTAGTATAGACCATTACATTCATCAAGCTTCTAGTTACAATGGCATATGGAATAGGAGACATGTCCTCTTCCTATTCCTGTGTCTTAGGACACTAATCTGCTGATAACTTTACACCTACAAGAATAGTCACCTTCACCAGTTCACATTATTTCATATTAAATCTTTGCAATTTTGTGTTGACAATTAAAATATTAGAAAATGATGATTAATAATAACAATTAAATAAAATAATAATTATTAAATATATAATTAATAGGTTAACATTATATAATATTGAAAATAAAAATTAATATTGATTATCTCAATTCTTAACAACACATTATATATTAGTAGTATTATATTAAATACTAGTATTAATAAAGATTAGAATAATCAGAATAATAATTAAAATAAAAATAAAATTAAATAAATAAAAGGATTAAATTAAATTAAATTGTCAGAAGTCGGCCTGTTTGCTTTTAAACCTAGACATTCTCATATTTATACCTAGCATCTGCCTTCTTTTCTCCGCACAATTTATCCTGATGATGAGTCTGGTTTTAGACTCGAAACGTCGATACAAAAATGATGAACACTGTGGTAAATCCGAACTCTTCTCAAAAACCACCCCATAGTAATCTGCAATCCAAAAGAGAAAACATATTACCAAAGTCAAATCCCTCTACCTAGGAATAACCCTTTGCTACTAAATGAGTTTTGTATTTATCTACTTTGTCTTTAGAATTCAACTTATTCTTAAACAACCATTGTTTGCCAATCGACTTTCTTCCAGTCGACAATTCCATTATATTTCAAGCCGGTTTCTTGTTCAACGCTGCTATTCTTCAACCATGGCCTTTTTCCAGAGTTTGTCATCCTGTGAATCCATTGCCTCCATAAAAATTCTAGGATCATCATCAGTAATTTAAAAAATAAAATTTTGAAAGGAAACTAGGTGGAGTATACCTTTTTGGTTGTGTTATTTTTCGAAATGATCTATTTGGTTTCAGTCTGTGGTTCTTCTTCTTATTTTATTTTTTCTGTAGAGTTTGATTCATTATCCTTCAATTCAAACTCTATATTTTTTTGTTCTTTCTCCATTGGTAGGACTTCTTGTTTGGAAACATCTTTAAATTATATAAATACAACATCTCAACTATAAACAAGCCTATTATTTTCCAGGGTCCAAAGCTAACCTTTCAGACTATCTTTATATCCAATAAAGATATATTTTTCAATTTTCTTATCCAACTTACTCCTATTCTCCTTTGGAACATGTACATAAGCATCACAGCCAAATATCGTAAGATGTTTAATAAAATGTTTCTTACAATTCCATACCTCATATGATTTATTTTCATTCAATGTTGATGATGACAATCTATTTAACATATAACACATAAATTTCACTACCTTTGCCCAGAATTCTTATTCTAACTGGGTACCATTGATTATTATCCTTGATTTCTCCATCAACATCTTGTTCATCCTTTCTACAACTCCATTATTCTGAGCTGTGTATGGAGTATGTCTCGTGTCTTTCTATACTTCCCTTCTTACAAAATTCTTTGTATTCATTCCCATTGAATTCTCTATTTCCTTGAGCATATCGGGCCCAAAAAGGACCTTATTCATTGGATCACTCCAATTGATAGGAGTATTGCAACTCCTCCCATACAATGCCTCAAATGAACTCATCTTTATGGATTCTTGGTATCCATTGTTGTATGCAAACTTTACAAGTGGCAAGTAGTCTTCCCACTTATTGGGCTGATGTATTACATACATCCTCAACATGTCCTTGAGAATCCTATTTTTCCTATCTTTTTTCCCATCTGGTTATGGATGATATATTATACTAAATGCCAACTCGGTCCCCCAAACCTGCAAATATTTCCCTCCAAAATCTTGAAGTGAACTTAGCATTTGTTACATCGGACAATCCCTCTTGCAGAAAAGAGTGATCTCCATAGATCCTAAATGGAAACTAGAAACAATCATGACAAATGACTGACTCTTTCCCTAAGTTGAACTTCTTCGAATTACAAGTAGTCTAGCTTATGGATAGACCTCTAACCGGTTTCACGAAATGCTTGATGAAGATCTTTGGTTGTGAATTGATGCATATTTCAATGCTTAGTAGAACCTGCAAACATAAACCATAAAAATGAATAAAATCACATATGATATAGCAATTAAAACAACTTAGCCTAATGATCAAGTAAATTTAGGGATTGAATTTACCTTAATGAACATAATAAACAATTGCAAACTATTCATCATTCACAAAAGACAAAATCAATGGGAGAAAGTTGTCATTTGTATTAATCAGAAGATAAGAGGAGCCTTACAACCTTCGCCTTGATGTTGTGAGATCCCTCCCAAATGGCTTCAATCTCCTCCTTATATATAAAAAACTCTCCAATCTCAAACTAACAACATAAGTTTGTATTTTCTGAATTCTGACCTCCTTGATCCCTCAACCCTCTAGTCCTTTTATAGATCAAAGAGGGGGAAGTTTTAGATCCTTAAGAATAGGATGAACCTCCTTTAATGAAGGATTAGGTTGCCATGAGAAAAGGGATGGATATGCATCTTATTACGGTTGTTTGAATAGTCATCACCTGGAATCTTTCAGTTGGGAAATATTCAACCAACTATGTTTCTAGAATGTACTTTTTATTTTTACTTTCTAGAATTCACCTGTGCAAGTTTATAGTTACAGACAGAGCGCAGCTCTGCGCTGTTCTCAGAGTCAATTTTAGCGCATGAGTGGGAAACACTAGAGAAATTAGCGCAAGTGGAACTTAACAAGGTGTGAGAGCTATTTGACCCAAATTTCTCATGGACTTTAACATATTTTGAGTTGTCGGACTTCTAAGGAAGTTGGTTTCAACATGTTCATGGATGGTAATAATATCCATAAACTAATCGAGTGTCATGGCAACAAATTGACGTGTAACATATTTCCCCCTAAAGTGTGAAGTCTGAAAAATAAGTTTAAAATATTGAAGCACTTTATCATCCCAAGGATCGGATCAGAGGCAATGGTCGGAAACTTGCAAGGAACATTCAAGTGAACATAATGAAAAATATATATCAAAAATCATCTTTGAGGTAGGCATTCCCATACTCAGATTAAAGCGAACTCAATGAAAAAGCATGGAAAAACTAAGATCATATAGATGGTAGACACAGCATGACCACAACCATCTGTCTACACCTTATTAGTCGAGCGTGCTTACGCACCCTAAAGGGTCCTAAAATGGCAAGAATAGGAGGGATTTATCGCTCGACCACCGAGAGAGGGAAAGATGTGAAACCCTCCGCCAAGCTAAAAGGGCACATAAAGCACCTAGATTTGAACCAAGATTTCCCACCCCGATGAGGGGGGAAAGGAAATCGCCTTCCTTTACCGGTCCCCATGAGTATAAAATATCCTCACAACTTGGATTGATGAAACTAGACCTAGGGTTTTGATATCCATATCTCGATCCATAATACGATTCTAACCATGCGAGTGAATGTCTCGAAGTCGAACATGGCATAAACCACTTGATTACTCGTCAATGATGTGAACCGTTAACAAGCACGAGAGAAACCAACAATAATGAAAATGGTTCTCAAGGTACTCCAAGTACAATCTATGAAGTGTGAATATGTGATATGAAGTTGAACACTCATAGAATCATTCAATCGGAGGCCAATGATGAGAACCTATCATCAAAAGCGAAAAACCTGCCATTAAGGCATGCATGCTTCAAGGCACTAAAGATTTCTAAATCAGCTTCCTAGATGATGAGCTGAAGTCGATAGGAAGTGATTCGTCGTAGGAAAGCCTTAGGACACGAAACATGATATCAAGTTTTGAAAATAACTGCAAGGACTTACTCAAGGATGGCTGATGCAAATGAAGGAAAATATTTTGCAAAAGGATTTGAACCAAGGTTGAACTTCTCTTGAACACATAACAACACTATAATGATTTGGAAGCATTTTACTCAACAATAATACCCCAAAACCATGAAGACTTTCAATGAGGTTTGATTAACTGTAAGGCAAATGGATTTCCCAACCCAGACATGAATGTGATAGAGTGTTGTGTTCAAGAGAGACATGCTACCTTTTAACTGATGATGTAAAATGGACACCTTCCCCAATTTCCCCCCACCATTACTCGCAAGTACCTCTTTATATTTTGTAAGCTTTAGGAGGATAACATATGCTTGGATTGTAAGCTATCCTTCAGATGAGTCCATCGAAGTGTTTTTAACGAACCCTAAGAAGGAATGGTTCAGTATCGTCATGCTTAATGAGTCCTATATTGTTTAATTTTAACGAGTCCAGTAAAGTTGTAACTCGATGTCATTTTCTTTAAGAGTTTTGAAAAAACACAAAAAGAATGCTCATTCAGCTCTTTAACCGTAACATTTTAACGAGCCTAGAGAAAGTAAAGCTTGGCGTTTTTCATTTTTAGAGAGTTAGAAGAAAAACTTAAGTAGACTCCATTAGGTTCTTTTTCATCAGTTTAGTCTCTTAGGTCCAAAGAAGGATAAATAATACAAGAGAGAACTCTATTGACCATGTTTGATCAACGTATACCTTTTTTGTAAACAGTCTTGGCTCAGTCCGTAAAAGGGGTAAACTTGTACTCAGTGGATGGTTGTTCATTTAATTTTACAAGCTCAAACAAGAAAGTACTCAGTAATATTTTTCGTTTTTTGAAAAAGTCTGAAAAGGGATTAAAAGAAGACTTCATGATTTTCCGCTTTTCATCATTTTTAAAGAGCATAAAAAGCGATAAAAGTCTGCTGAAATGTCAAAAATGATTCATCTTGACTCTGTAAATGACCCTACACATTTAAACTCAATAACTCATCATAATTGCTCAAACAAATGTTTTCCCTCTCAAAAATATTCAAAATATAAAAATTAATATTTTTTAAGCTTAAAAAACTTATAAAAGTGGGAAAAAGTAATTTATTTTTACCATTTTCATTTTCATTAGCTTAGAGTAGAGAGAGGGATTTTTACCGTGAAACTTCCGAGACTGATTCTGAGCCAATCGGTGGATGAAATCACGCGTCACTTCCTTCAGGTAGAATATCTCTCCATAACTTAGCTTTCTATCCATTTATTTTTTCATTTTAAGCTTGCATTTGGTTTTTTGGGACAAAGATTTGTCCAAAAATGCGCCCTCGACCCTACGCGAGTTTCGCTCAATTGGGCCCACGTAGGCAGATAAATTTTTCCATACATAAATTCTTTGCTTGCACGGAATTCTGCTGAAAATTTCTACGCAGTTGCGCTCTATCCATAAAAGGGCAGCCATATACGCACTATGGGATATTTTTACAACAAACTTTGAGGTCCAAAAAACATGAAATGGGTTTCAAAAAAGATTCTAACTTCTTTAAAATGGTCATTTCAGGTCACTTTTCTTGCTCAAAAATGGAATGGAGGGAGAGAGAACACGAAGCCAATGATGTGGCTACTTTGGAGGATCTGTCCACTTTGCAGGCTCTCAAGAATTATGGCCTCCTGAAATACTGGCTAATCCCTAGGATGAAAGCCCAGGTAGATGTGATGACATGGTTGGTCAGGACCTAGAATTTCCAGGAACAATGCTTTGTGATTTCTGATCATCACCTCACCATTAATGCTGATGACATATATTTCCTGACTGGGTTATCTCATCAAGGATCCTATCTTTCACTTTTTGGATCAAGAGTAGGGGGAGACATTACTAATGGATACTTACGGCTCTTTTGCATGGGTGCACCACCCAAATATGGACAGATTTACATTTAGTCCATCGAACTTTTATCCTTGAGGACCATTGCTTTCACTGTTTGCACTGTGTGGCAGTGCTTCCCTCCATCTAGCCACCCAGTCATAGATGCAGACGGTCGTGGAATGTTGGGAGTCCATAGTATACAACTGGTGTGAGGTAGTAGTGGTGAATATGAAGGGCTAGTTGACTAGGTGCAATAATGGTAAAATGAAATTTTTTGGTTATGGTGCCATTATAATTTGTTTTCCCTAGAAAGGGTTTTTATTCTTCGACCACGACAGCTTCAGGTAGATGAGGGGGGTTTGAGGGATCCATGCTTGATGAGATGGGTTACATTGATGGCACGCCATGGTAGTGACGGTCCTGTGGTGAGGTATACGACAGAGTTTTTTGACTGGCTGAGCCAGTGGATTTTTCTGATCGAGGACTTTCCATATGTTGGGATAGATTTTAGAGGTGACCCTGATATCCCACTTTGATCCGGAGCTTAGTGGGGTGATCTACGTAAGAATTTCTCATTTTGGCATATTTTCAATTTTTTTTAATTTTTAAGTGTTTTTTGTCTTTAGAGGCTAATTGTCTGAAATGTATGTGTAGATGTGGGTCCAACCCAAGTAGCCAAGATGAGATGGTACAATATATGAGATGAGCCTCCTATGGTTGTTGTGGTAGCGAACCCAGAGGCGTATGAAATCCTGACAGAGTTGGAGCACAACCTTGAGAGGTTGGCTACCAACACCCCAGAGTTGGGGTTCTCGGGCCGCTTAGACATTAACTGTGCCGAGTTGCTCGTGCTATCGTGTGTTATCATGAGCATCACCATGTCTAACTGTTCTAGTCTCTAGGACCATTTTTGACTTTTTGGTGCCAGTGCTATTCAAAAAATAAAATGCACCGGGGCCTTATGTCCTCGGATGACATATTTTGTAGACACACCCAAACACTATTTTAACGAAAAATCTGCTACTTTTATCTATGTTTATCTCAATCAATGTATGAATGAATATTGTTTTTAATTCACAAAAGTTGCAAATGTCTATTTAACACATGATACGTTAATGCATCTGTCAATGTGTCTAAATATCTCAGAATGTGTTGATATTTGATATAATCAAGTTGTCTTTCCAAGACACAGACTCGTAAAAACATCCTTAACATGGTTGGACTACTTACGGAATAGACATCGTTTAAATGTAATACTGCGAGCTATGACTCTAACCTAACGATCAAACACCAGATAACAAATGTGATGGCATCATCCAACAACGCAATGACTACGTTATATTCCACTATATTGTTCATTTTTTGATAGAGACATATTCCGTGAATAGAGACTAGCTCGTTATTGGGTGAATAGATAACCCAGGCTATGGAAGATAAATTTTGAGTACTATGATTAGCACCATCAGCAAATCCAATGTAAGTCAGAGAAAACGTCGACATTTGGAAATCATGTGTAAAAAAGAGATAAGCAAGAGAAGCAGTAAAAAACACTAATCTACCAAACATACCTAAAAATGGTAAATAATGTACAAATCTTCACCAAAAATTTATGAAAAATATTTCTTTAGGTAAATACCAATTCTGGGCTTTCCCAAAGGAACACCATCGTAATCAATCATCTCATAAGCACCTTTGGCTAATACGTGTTTTATGATGTAAGGGTCATGCTCCATGGGCTCGAATTTCCCTGCACCTAGCTTGGCATGAGCTTGATCATATACCAAGACTAGGTCACCTTCTAAATATGTACAAGGATTAACGTTCTAATCGTGTTGGGCTTTGACACATTTCTAGTGAGATTTTCTAGCCAATATGGCATTACGATGATTTTCATCTGGATGGGCTAAGTCTACAAAGTGTTCTTCATCTACAGAGGTAGCAGGTAATACTTCAATATCTAATTTAAGAGATGGAATTTCACATTCAATAAGAAATACGTATTCCAAACCATAAACAAGTTGAAAAGGGGTAAAACCAATCGATGTTTTTACAGTAGTGCAGTAAGGCCACAGTGCTAAAAAGAGCATAGAGGCTTAGTTTCCTTTATGGATACCAACTATTTGTTTAATCATATTGGTTAAAACTTTAATGACAGCTTCGACCTGACCATTAGCTTGTGGATAATATGGAGTAGAGCTATCATGGTGGAGGCCAAGTTGAGTGGATAGTTCGACCATCATAAAGTTGTGAAAATGACTACCATGGTCTGCAACAATAGCTTCTGGGATGCCGAACTGAGCAATCAAATGATTGAAAATGAAAATAGTTGCAGTTTCAATGTCATCTCTATATGTGGGCATCGCCTCGGCCCATTTTGTAAAGTAATCGACTGGAAGGATGATATATCCATGCCCCCACATCGAGTGAGGGTTACAAGTGACGAATTTGATGCCCCATTTAGCAAAAGGACTGAGAGCTACGATTGGGTGAAGAGGAGCGGGAGGTGCTCGTATTTTGCGATCATAACTTTGGCAATTATGACATTTTCTGACTATAGTGATTCATTCTTTAAACATTGATTGCCAAAAATAGCCAGCACGTAATATATTTTAGGTAGTAGCATACCCAGACATGTGACCACCACATGCTCTAGAGTGGTAGTCATTTAAAGTTTTTTTGACTTCTTCAAGAGTTAAACAATGTCGGAATATAGAATTGACACCATGACGATAAAGAGTGTCGCCAATAATGTTATATTATTGGGATTGGTATCAGATTCACTGACGATCAGTTTTGGATAACTTAGGCCTAGATTTTTTTGTTTGGAGATATATAATGATGTCTCCATACTATGGATCTAACACACTAATAAGAAAGAGAGATTCATAAGCAAAATAATTTCCTGCTATAGTTTCTATATTAGTATGGGGGAAGTCACACAATAGTTCGATGAAAACCAAGGATTTATTTGATTTGGGTTTTTTAAATTGCAGATCAAACTCTTGTAAAATGACTATCCACTTCGATTATTTTCCCCCTAGTAGTTTCTTTGTGATAATATACATCATAGGGTTGAAATTTGAAATGATAGTCGTTTTTCAGAGAATTATATAGTGATGGAATCATTGTATAGCTTGCACAACTGTCAACACTAGCATCTCCACATGTGCATATTTAATCTCAGTTTTAGTGAGATTTCTACTCAAATAGTAATTCACATGTTCATTGTTAGAATCGTCTTCTTGGACTAACACCTTGCCAATGGTGGCATCAGATGTAGCTAAGTACAGAAAGTAGCCTTGATGATAATCAGGTGGATGTAGTAAAGGTGCATTAGTCAATGCATGATTTAATTCATCAAAAGCTTTATCACCGTGCTCATCCCAGAAAAATGGAATACCATTTTTCAATAGTCGAGTAAATCCCTGTGTTAGTTCAGCATAATTGTGGATGAATCTATGCAAAAAGTTTTCCTTGCCTTGCAAACATTGGATTTGAGTCAGGCTCGAAGGAGCAGGAAAATTGAAAATTGTGTCTACCTTGAGAGGATGGACACGAATGTCTTCCTTTGAAATGATGAAACCTAGAAGGCAACCGGATTGCACACAAAAAATAAATTTGTGTGGATTCAAGCGAATATTGTAATGCCTACACCTAATGAAAATCGCTTTTAAGTGCATTGGGTGATCCTACCATTTCATGGAATGAGTCGGGAGATCATCTAAATAAGGCTGAACAATATGCATGATATCGTGCAATGCGTAAGACATTGCTCGTTGAAAATTTGCGCCAACCTTTTTTGGGCCAAATGAGAGTTTGCGATAAGAAAAATCTCCCCATGGGCATATAAATGTGGTTTTATATTGATCGGAAGGGAGTATGTTTATCTGATTGTAGCCAGAAAATCCATCCATAAAGGAAAAAAATTTCATTTCCAGCACAGTCATCGACAATTTGGTCGATATACGAAGTTGGATAATTGTCCTTGGGACAAGCTTTATTGATATCTCCATAATCAACACACACTTGAACAATTCCTTTCTTTTTATTAATGGGCACAATATTCGATACCCAATCGGTTAAAGGAACAGGGTAAATGAATCCCAATTTTAGCAATTTCTCAACCTCAATTTTGATAGCAGCAGCTTTTCACAAATGTATAGGACGTACAACCGTTGTCTAACTAGCTTAGCATTTGAATAAGTTTTTATTTCATGTACAACAATGCCAGGGTCAATTCCTGACATCTCTTCGTAGGACCATGCAAAAATGTCACGGAATTCCTGAAATAGGGTTTTTTAAGTTGAAATCTCTTCTAACGAACAAGAGGCTCCTATATGAATATTTTCAATTATTCCGAGTTTCACTGAGATATTGATAGGTACTGTTGCCAATATTTTCCCTAAATTTTGTTCAGAACTGGAAGAAATGGTAGATATTTGATTTTGAGGATCGCTAAGGGTCTTAGATGAAAATAATGATAAAAAATTATTCTCAATTTTATCAAAATATGGTCAGAAATTTGAACGATGATGAGTATCGTTCCATGGTATTTCATCCAAGGTCATAACTTCCATAATCCCTTCACCAGTTAAAAAATATTTGTTAAAAGGATCAAGCATAGAGATTGGTTCCAAGCGTTACAAATGAGAATATTCATCAATGATCATATTCATTTGATCATCATCATATGTTGATGGGTTGGAAAAAAATTGAATGGCCTCATAGGCTAACTTGAAAGGACTACGAGTCATTTCATCACCATATAGGATCATTTCTGATTCTGGCAGTACTTTCCATGGATCTCCCATTTCAAAAGTACTTGATGTAATCATGTTGATCTGTGCTTAATTCTAAAAAAGAATGGGTGGAGGGAATGTGAAAGTTCCCATCAAAGATGAGCCTTTGCGCAGGCCAACACCAACTTCTTCATATGGAGTGGTGGATTTTCCAACAAATGGGATACTGCCTGTAGAATTAGGGTCAGAGGTATAGTAGGACAATTGATCTACTTTCACAATTCTTCCTTTGTAAAGAAACATAATCATCCTAAAATGTGACAAGACTATTGGCACCATGGCATAAGTCCATCTCCAACCAAGCAAAAGATTGTAATCAAGTTGAGCATCAACAACCTCAACGTCTATTGCAATTGTTTTTCCCTCTAGCTCGATTGGAAGATCATTAAAAAGTACATACAAATGAAAACCTCTTCCATCGAAGGCTTTCAAAGTTGTGGGAGATTGATTGATTGTTGGAAAACCCAAGGCTTTCCAACAGGCAATGGACATAATACATGTCGATGCTCCTTTGCCAATCACTATTTGAAAAACTCGTCGCTTTTTTACCTGAACTAGTATCTGAAAATCCATTTGTTGTGGGAGATGCCGAACATGATTCTCGAGATCTAAAATAATCAAATGGTAGTCTTGAGGATCTACAGCTCCTATGGCTGATAAAAATAATTTCCTTTGCGTTAGAAAAGTTTGCAGCACTTCAAGGGCAGACATGGCCAAAGGTGAATTAGCCAGATCTTCAACGATGTTATAATTTTGTGTAGCCCTCGCATGAGGAATAAAGGTTGTCTTACAAAGAATACCCTTAGGAGGTGAACCAATTACCATATCAGGATTGTTTTTCAATGTGTAATGGTTTAGAAGAAGGAGGAGTAGATGCAGAAGCTTAACAAGATGAATTGGAGTCTTCTCTATTTTCAACAAGACTCGTTGACATGTAATCTTTGGATCTCATTGCTACCATAACTCTGGAACACATAATCATGATATCTGCTAATGGGGATGAGGAGGATTGGTCGTAAGAGATCATTTTACTGTCTTGAGGAAAAGGATCCTTCAAAATAGCCAATGTGGGTGAACTTTTGACAAATTTGGAAACTTCGGCCCGATGAGGGAACTCCTTAGTGTAATGGTCTTCCTCAGAAATCAAGCAAGGCTATTGAGGTTTCCACTTTTCATTCTTGGCTGATTTCTCCTTAGAGCAATTGTCTTATTTAGTTTTTCCTTTTCCATTTTTCTTATTTCCATATGACTTATCCTTTCCAGTAGATGAATCTATGGCATTGATTTCGGAAGTAATTCTGGGAGAAGGATTTTTGTCAGGTGGATCAGATAAATTCGAAACTTGAACATTCTTAGAATTTTTCTTTTTGATCTTAGTTTTATGCCTCACAGAACCAATCATGCCATCTATGGCATGTGATCTTAGAAGAGATGGATTATTTGGAGTAGATCGGGGTAAATCTGGGATCTTTTCATACAAAGTACTAGACTGATTATAAAAAAGATCGAGATATTGAGAGTAGGCAATTACCTTCTCTTCAATTACAACACCCCTTTTGGCCACATCTTTAGTTATTACTGGTAGTTAGTGACTTTATAAACCATTCGGTCAGAATCCGGTATGGAATGTAAACTTTAACTAGGTGACATCTTCGTCTCCATTCGTGAATGTGACCTGAGATATGGGTAGATGTTGACTGCTTTGAAGAAGTCAAAAGTTTAGTTCCATTGTCATACATAATGGGTAACTGAAAGTGGGTCAAAAAGGTTGTAGCAAGGGCATTGAACATGTTGAAATAAGTGCATGACAATTCTACAAACAATTTTGTTTCTAAACTGATTAAGGTTCATTGAAAAAGTTGCAATCTAATAGAATCATCGTTTAACGAGTTGGTCGCACACCAAAGATGGTAGGTCATGACATGGTTGGCGGATCTTCACCCGACTTACCTTCAAACTTAGGAATATCACTGGGAAACTTAGTAGGAATAGTTGGCCAATAGGGTAAATAAAGAAGTGAACCATTAGTTAACCAAGAAAGGTCAGGCAAATCCAAAGTTGCAATGAAAGGCAACTGGTGATTATGGTCTTGTGATGGATATTGATAACCCTGAGGGGCGAATCCTGTACCGGGAGGAGGATATCCGGAATATCATAGGATAGCCTGAGAAGTTAGAATCTGTATACCTCCTTGGTATCCAGGATGATCCATACTCTATTGTGGTTGAATAGGTTATTCAAACGTATGACTTGGGTACGGTTGATTCTGGAAGGGGATATTTTGATCCATTTAACCTTGAACAAATTTTCCTTGAAAGGGTTGACTTTGTAAGGGTTGACTTTGGAGAAATTGAGTTTGAAAATTTATAGCTTGAATAAATTGACTCTGGGGTAAACCTTGGAAAGATAGCCCTTGAAAAGGTACTTGGATATATGGAACACTAGGCTGAACAACAAGTATTTGAGGTGCTGACGGAATCGTAGGAATGGATTGAACACTAGATTCCTATGGTAAAGACTGAACAAGAGGTTGCATAGTAACATGTGATGTAAGTAGGACAATTATTTGTGATACTCCTGGAATTGGAGTTCTAGGCAAACTTGAACCTCAGTTCTGAACAATCGTTGCCATAGCAGATCACCCTATAGTTTGATGGGTACTTTGGGTGGACTGCTGAAGTGATTGTTGGGTAGTTATTGATGAGGTAGCCTGGACAGTTGGTTGGACTTGAGAAGACATACCTTGAAAAGGCAGTTCCTGCATAGGTTGTCCAAGAGGTTGGCCAAGTTGATACAAAGGAACCTAAGAAGCAACAAGAATTGATTGTTGAGAAGGGTTCCAGATTATATTCAATCCATGGTAAGGCATTCCTATGGTGGGTTGAGGCATAACAGGCTGACCAAAATTGGTTTGAGTCATTTAAGCATATTTAAATAGTTTCCGGTGGGGGGTTTCCCCCCACTGCAGGGTAAGGTCCACCAAAAGGTTGTCCTCTAGGTGGAGGATATGATGGTTCCCCCCCAAGCGGATAATAACCACATGTTGGGTTAGCTCGTGGATTACCAACATTACTAGAAATCATATTAATGGCTTGTTCAAATGCCAAACCTTCATTAGTAGGGTTAATTACACCAGTTGACATGTTTGAAGATGAGTTCGAGGAAGAAGCTCCTGAATAAGCTCCTACGAGAGAGTGATATCCAGGTGGTAAAAACCATCATACAATGTGGACTCCGGAGAAGTGGAATACATGGATGTATCTGACACAATACTTCTAGGAATCTTGTCTTTGAGGTTTCTGTGAGTCTCATGATTATTTAGATTATCTTCTGGATACATCGCATTAGGTTTCTTTTTTATCGACGTTTCGAACCAGCAACGGTGGTTCATCTTCAAGATGTGAAAGATTATTGAAACACTGGTTTCATTTTTCAAAATATATATAGAGATGTATGAGATGCTTAGCCGAAAGATATTAGGATTTATTAAATTATTTATTAAATTATTTTTAAATTGTTCTATTTGTTTTGAAATTGTGATAGAATTAATTTAATTATTCTCTTATGTTTTGTAAATTTAACTGTATTTTTGTGATATTTAGGGATTTTAAATTATTATTATTATTATTATTATTATTTCCATTAGGTTATGGTTATATTAATTATATTTGTATTAATTATTTCGTATTTTAATTATATTTATTTTAATTAATAAATAATATAAATAATTAATAAATAAATTAAATTAATATAATTACAACAATTAAAATTAATAATGAATTAAAATAATAAATTAATATAAATAAATAATTAATTAAAATTAAAATAATCAAAATAGATAATTAATTAAAATAAATATAATTAAAATATAATTATAAAAATTATAAAATTAATTAAAATAAATATAATTAAAATACGAAATAATTAATACAAATATAATTAATATAACCATAACCCTAATGGAAAAAATAATAATAATTCTATAATCATTTAAAACCCCTAAATATCACAAAAAGACAATTAAATTTACAAAACTTAAGAGAATAATTAAATTAATTCTATCACAATTTTAAAACAAACAGAACAATTTAAAAATAATTTAATAAATCCTAATATATGTCGGCTAGGCATCTCATACATCTCTATATATATTTGGAAAAATGAGACTAGTCTTTCAATAATCTTTCACATCCTAAATATGAACCACCATTGCTGGTTCGAAACGTCGATAAAAAAGAAACTTCTAGGAATCATTGTGGACCAGTCAAAACCAGGTACGGTAGAATAAGGAGTTGTGTAACACGGAATCCCTTGCCCTAAAAAGTTCAAGGGTGTAAAATACCAACGGTGAGGGTGAAGAGATTGAAACAAAAGTTCTGAGATATCTACAGGTTCACTGGTAGAAACTAGAGGCTCTTCCTCTTCGTCCGAAACAAGTTCTTCAATGGCACTAAGACGAGGAGGAAGACTATCAATAATGATAAGTTTCACATGCGATGAAAGTGGAGGACCCAGAATATGTGTTGTAGCAGATGTATGAATTTTAGGCTTAGAAATATTAGACTCAGGTTCGTCAATATCTGGTTCGGAAATGAGGTTTCTATTGGAAGATTCTCTGGTATCTGATTCAGTTTGAACGATTTCAGTAATTTGTAAATCAGTTGTTGATGAGTGTGATGTTAAATTCCAAGTTTGAACAAATTCAGTTTTTTTTACTTCAATTCCTGAAATAGTAGATGTTATAGGTTGATTGAATTCAGTTCCTCTTACATCAGAATCTATAATAGTAGAAATTTCAGTTTCTGCTACAGTTCTAGTTTTAGATGATTTATATTTTTCTGCTTTAATCTTTTATAACTGACTCAGTGTATACTCAAGGGGATACCTGAGTATCCCACGTGATTGTCTTGGTAGTTCCACCACAAAGAAAAATTTAAATTTATTAATCACACAATATCTAAATTACACGTAAAGTCTCTAAAAAGTAAAAAAAAAACAACACAAAAAGTAACACGCGTTAAAATTATAGGAGTTCAAACCACACAAATTTACTCTTCACAGAGATCAATATATACTAGCTAGTGATGAAATCCAACGTCAAAGAGATCAAGGTGAATTTTTTTTATAGAAAATGAGTATTCGGACTAGTTATCCTGACAACCTGCTTAATGAAATGGTCTGGTGCAAGTAACTCTACTATAAACCATCTCGAGCAAAGATTACCCTCGAGAGAGTCAAAGTGAGTCTAGCCAATGTCTGTTCCAAGTACAGCAGGACCTTCCCTCTGCCGTGATCTTAGGTAGATCCCTAGGATTATAGTCACTATGTTCACGAAATACAACAATTTTACCTGGGGGGACAATTGTAGATTGGGCGTACATGCAAGGGCAGAGTAACAGGATCAATCCCCTTGAAGGCTCCTCCACATGATCAATTGGAGGTTTAATTTCTAGTGACCCCAAGTACCGTTTGGTACCACTGTAATATGTGTAAATCACTGTATCTAGGCCAATGAAGTGGGCCGGATCACTTCACCAAATTCTACACGACATCGTGCTTAACTCATGTCTAACAAGAGCTTCCTAGAGCAAAACAAAAATACTTGGATTTTCTCTCCCTAACTCAAGATTCTATTGTCTGTTTGTAGCTTTGGAAAGTTTACTTCCCTATTCCAAATCCCTACACTTAAGCTACTGTAGGTGAAAAAGTGTTGGGAAAAACATTGAGAGGGGGGGAATCAGTGTTTAAACTTTCACAATGATGATTTTCTTTTTCAAACTGTATACGATATTTTACTGAAACCAACCAACGTATGTCCACACCTATAAAGAATGAAACCATCATATAGATAATAAACACTGATAAACAGTTAATTCATTATCTTAAATCAGTGTGATTCATTTACTAAGCAGTAAACAGATGTAGTGAGAAAAAAATAAATCAACGTACATAAGTAGCACACATGAGCACCAGGATTTTTCAGGTGGAAACCCAATGTGGGAAAAAACCACTACTAATGTCATCTCAGTCTTCAACATTCTTATAATAAAAAGTGTTTACAAGTTTTGTGCTGGTGCATACTTTTTTCCAGTGCGCAGGCATCTACTTACTGAAGGCTACAAACTTCACTCATTTTCTAGCTTTTATTGGAAGGGAGCTCCAACCCCCTAGCTCTTATACTAGTTGATATGTTTACCAATACCTAAGCGTCAGCCTACAGAAGGATAGTACCTTCACTCCTCCTCCAGGGACCACGTTTCATAAATTTTCAGACTGGATACTCATGGTACACATCAATACAATATGTAGGTCACGTTTCATCAAATTTTCATATTGGAACCATTAGTAACGTTAAAGCTCAAAATCAATCAACACTACAATACAACCATCAAATACAACTGCATCTATCAACAATCAGTGAATTTGAGCAATTAGATCACTGTCACTAGAACATAGATTTGAACGTAGAACACTGCATCAACAACCAAAACCAATTGCAACCTCAAAAATCATATGTCAAAATGTATACGCTACTTCAATGAAGCCAACCTGCATATACCTCTAAAGATGTTGAATCATAAAATCTATGAACCAAAAATTGTACCAACCAATGACATTCTAAAGATCTAATGTCATATTATAGAGTTCTAAATAGATAGCATCAAAGATAACCCTTCTTACTCAATCAATCAATCATCCAGACTCAATCTCCTTAGACAATTAGTTTTACTTTCAGATCTAATGAAGACATCATTGACAAACAACAGTGAAACAACAACACTGATTAGATAGATCGGTCATCTCTGAACAACAATATTTTCTTCTACATATGCTACTTGGAAGTGTTTAATTAGCATGTATATGCACCTTCACCAAGCCAAACTAGTGTATAGATCTGTAAATAATAAATTATAACTTCGCAGGTATTCCAGAGTTCAGATATGACCAAATCATAGCATATAAAGAATAAAACATGAATTAGCAATTAGATCTAGACTATCCATTATCATATCACACAATGATAAGTCGTTTCAGGTCTCATGATCCTGATCCAACATTGTATCCAAGGTGCACAAGATATTTCAAATCTATATCATAACCATAGCCCTTACAACCCAAAATATACTTCAGATAGAAGTTTTCATGAAAAACCCTTTCACTTGCACACTTAGCCCTTTGATCATCTCCTCCTTATATACTTAGAGCCTTTTTCAATACCTCAGACCAAAACAACACTTAGAACATGTGGTGTTCTTAGACGTGATCAAGTAACTGTTATTCCGCTCAATATTGTGGGCTAATACCATGGTATGGACCCTTGGTATTCTATAACCTTAATTTTCCATCCCATATGTGTTTTTCCTTCTGTGAAATTGTGTGCATACGCATGCACTCCTTTTATGTTGTGTACCCGCATGTATACGCTACTTGGACTAGGGTAAATAGCATATACAACTTAAACCCTTCTCTTTCCTTAATTTCTTGATTCTGATATGTAATCCTTTGTCCCACCATCCTGTTCTTTTGTACCATTACTTTGTTGCCTCTTAATAGACCAGTTACAGTGTGAGTTTCCCTTTATCAATTCTGAATTGACATGTATGTGGGTTGCCATCAAGCACAACACATGTACCATAATGGCAACAAAGTTCCCTAAAAAATATAAAATTCTAAGTGAATTTTAATTAGTGATGTATTATTAAGTTGTTCTTTTACTCAATGGGTGATGGAGGTGAAACTTATGATGTTTTGACACGACTCAAAATCTTAATGCACTCTAAAATGCAAAAGAAACTTTCAATTTCGATGAAATTCTATTTAGAGAAAAGAAAGAGTTTTATTTGATTTTTGAGAAATAAAATGCAAAAACTCACAACTTTTCCACTTTTCTCAAAACAACCAATTTCACTATTTTGTAATGAAAAATGCAGTCAACAAACTAATTTCTAGAATTCGCTAATTATCAAAATAAACTAAGACACTATTTTCTTCTAATCACTTGAAACTTTCAAGCACATGGAAATCAATCAAGAAAACAAAGAAAATATATATTCTCCTATGAATGCTTTGATTTGATGATAAAAATAGTGAAATTGTGAAAATTTTCCTAATATGAAAGCAACAACTTCTTTTATCAAGCAAAAATGACCATGACTCTTTCACAAAAGCACAAGGTGTTCAGAAACCCTAATTTGTAATTCAAAGTAATTTTGACTACAAATAAACAATTTTTAAAGCTTAACCAATGTATTTGATAGAACAAAATAATAATTTCACTGACAAACTCAAATTTATTTTGATCAATCAACAAATCAACCAGTCAAAACCCTAAGGTATTCTTCCAAAAAGACCTACTCTTCAGAAAATCATCAACAAAGCAATCAACTGAGTTTAGAAAAGAAAACACATAGTCCAAACAAATAGAATTACACTTTCAGAGAGAGAAATTTAGGTCTAGATTGAAGTTATAACGAAATTTTCAAAAAAATTCAAGGCCTATGCGGGTTTCCAGCAAGCAACAGAGCGCATGCACTCAGTTGCTACGACAAAAAGGGTGCAAAGTTGTGCTCTGTGTACAAACAGAAATAGCGCAAGGAGGAAAACTTAAAGAAAAATAAAAAATTTGAAAATCAACTAATCAGATCTAAAAGGTCATTAATTTAGGAAGACTTGGGTCTGGATAAATCAGAAAAATCAGAAATCAAGGCTAAAGAAAAAGACGAGAACAAAGACGTTCCCCAGTATGGTCGCCAATTTGTTACACCAGACAATCCCTCTTGCGGACAAGAGCAATCTCCCTAGATCCTAAATGGAAACTAGAAACAATCATGACAAATGAACTGACTCTTTCCCTAAGTATTGATGTGGTGAATGTTTGCTATGCCAATAAGGGGAACTAACCCAATCGCAAACCCCAATTAGATCCGCTTTTATTTGGAGTGGCTAGTTCCAACGGGTTTTAAAGGATCTCGTAAACTGTTATAGGTGTTGAAAGATTGCTTCTTGGGGGAAGACTTCAATTAAATCAACAAAAGGAACAACTAGCCTATATGTATCAAATCCTATCTACACTAATTCTAACTAATTATGCTAATCTTAACTATTCTAATCTATCCTACAGGAGCATAACAAAAGAGATTAAACATCATGTATAGATTCCAAGTCCAAATAAATCAATTACTAGTTCACAGATGAACAAAGTTGTATTAAATCTTAATTGCAATCTAATCACTCATACAGGAATACACATTCCTTTCCATACAAATAAAACTTGCAACTAATGTTTAACAAGGTTGCGAATCAGCAACAGCTCATGAATTAACCATGGTAACAAATTATATTTGAATAACCAAGACTAGTCATGAACTGTCTGTTATCAATATGCACAAAAACAAAACATATTTATATTTATGTGAGCGACAACAGCCTGATTCTAAACACATGAAAGAAAAGGAAAATAAATCTGAAAAAGGCTCTTTCTCTACCAAACAGTCTTCTTTATTAGCACAATAAATCAAAAGCTGTTCTACCCAAAAAAAAAGCCCCCCCTCCATCTCCGGAGGTAATACTTATGTAGGAAGAAACTGACTCTATGTATCCCCCTGACCCTCTATCTTCCTGGCTTATTCAATATACAAATTAAATATACGGATGTAGAACGGTCTGTCAAACTGCTGACACCTTGAGACTACATTTGCTGGGGCATTTTTATTTCCTAGGAAAAATGAAAGGATGTCAATTAAGAGAGCGTGACGATGTGTTATCTCTCTACACTTGTATGGAGCAGACGTTATTCCCTATCATTTCCTGAAGGAAACTGAAGACACTGCGCTCATCATCCCACATCTAGCATGCTCTAAGGTGTATTTGGAGGTAATAACATCTTGATGGACCAGTGTTGTCATGAGTTCTTCCATTGAACATAGAGAATGCCTTCATTATGCACTACGATGGTTCGTATCCCTTTCTTGCAAAGTATTTCTTTGCAATATTGACATCGGTAGCACAGGGGTGTCATCTTGATATAAATCGTATTTATCCGTTATCGGGTCCACTTAAACTCGCCTTTCTTCTCCTGATGCTCACCTACAGAAATAGTTCATATTAGCTATGACTATGAGAGAATATGATGGACATGCCCACAAACAAACCTCATCTTCAGTCAAAGTTTCTATTTAATCTCACAATGCAGAGAAATCGTAATTATTAAGCCGCTAAACCTGGACCATTCATTTTATCAGATTTTCCTTTAGAAACCCAGACCGCAACACTATATTGGGACACATTGGAATACATGGGAAAAACCCTCAGCCGAACCATAAGGCCGGATTAAATACTATGCACCCGGGTCTATACTTATTGTTGGGTTTTCTCATCGCCCCTTTGCATATTGCATGTCGCTTTACTTTCGTTGACTGTCGATTACGATATGCGATAGGCTGGACCCAAAAATATATACGTTGTGCTTAATAGTCTAGCGAGTCCGCCATATCATGGAACGCCTTATGTATGAGCCTCAGGTTCTGCCAATTGCCATATGCGATGCGATCGGTTGACTGTTGGATCATATTCTCTGATCAACACTGGAGAAGCTTTAACAAATATCACATTGCAATGTTTCAATGGCGAGCGAATGGACCTTGGGTTTCAATGAAGCGCGATTTCCATATGCGATGGAGGCAGGCAAGCGACTGCAATAAGCAATGTAATGGCAGACCTGATAGGATACAGATGTGATTAATTGTAGACGGGGTCGGGAAGGTCATCACATATCATATGCAAGAGGGGAATGCATAGCGTGACCGCGGAAATTGTGATATTGCGATAGCGATAAAGGCAGGCATAGGGAGATGTATAAAGACCAAAAAAGCACAGAAAAGGTAAGTTAAGGATGCTCGCAGAGTATTTCTATTATCAAATCATTGATATGGAGATAAGGGCACGATAGAAGGTTTATGAGGGTTGAGTCTGCAACACCCATGGTAAAGAGTTGGGGTGATTATATGTGCGGGCATAGAGTACCATGAATGTTTATGAGGATTGAGAAAAGTCTCGATGACAAAACATGAATGAAGGGCTAGACTGGGTTATAAATGAATCATGATGCAGAGATCTATTCAAGGGGTCTTAACCATTAAGAATTGAAGATTTGACTCGACACAAAGTTGAAATCCTTGGGATAAAAGAATATCATTCGGAGAGTTATCATTTGGAGAAATGAAAGATCAAACTTCTAGGGAACCCATTCAAATTTGTTGCGAGAGAAGGTTTTAATAGGGTGGTGGTTATGGCCACAACAAATGGCGAATTGCTGGGCGAACCAGTTATCTCTATTACTAAATAAACTCTAGATCAGTAGAACATCAGGGTGTTAAGATAAACTTGAAATGCAAACTGTATATACAGATAGGCATGGGTTCCTCTTCAGCATTTAATAGCTTTAGGTTGTATAAAGACAAATAGCTTCTACTTACTGATAGAGTTTTGACATGCATTCTCCAATGGTCGTATTATGGGATTTATTGACCTTCCTTTACCTATTTTCTACTTTCAAATTCCTTTCAGGGCCACCACCGGTCTGTCAATACCTGTTTAGGAGTGTACCTCATCTCTTTATCACTCATCAAACTTGATGTAGATATGTTTATTTGCACTTTATGTAAGAATTTTTGTGCTATACTTTCATGTGATTGAATGGGGCGCAGTCATGGATCATGCCATATTATTAAACCGCTTAAGCAAGTTTGGGCTTGCTGTGTCAACCGGTATTCTGAGTCCAACAAAAATCCCTACTCTAACCATCTTCCCAAACAACCTGTCCTTCTAGATTGGCATAAGGACTCAACATTTCATTTTCTTTTACATAAGTCCTTCCAGTTTTAGGCACAAGGACTAGAGCACAATTAAATTTGCCACAGGATATATGACAACGAGCTTATCCCATGAGAGGAGGTTTACTTATAGATGACAGATATTGGAAATTTTAGTGTGGTGGACAAAACCAATGGAGAATGGCTATAAACCTTATAGACAAGTATAGGCTAGATCTGGATGGGATTTTAAAAATGCAGCGTTCCGCCATGCCAGTCCAGCTATGGTTTACACATTTTTCATTTTATAAAGATGCCCCTACATGCTCTGGTATCCAGGTTATCAACAGATCCTACCCAGTTCCCAACAGATGCCAATGAGTGGATCTGATTTGAATTTCACCACTGATTTTCTAGTTCTCATAGGCTCATTGAAAGTTTGCTTGATTTACAAGGTAACGATGAATTTAGGATTGGCAGGCTCATCAGCAGGTTACTAAGGGAGGCAAAAAGTTGAAGGTGGGGAATGAGGGCAATCTGAAGATACTTATAAAGGTGAAAACGAGACTGAAGGACCGAAATAAATTTGCTGAAAAGGACTGAAATTCAAAATGAAAATAAACTTTGCGTAAAACAGGAAAGGACAGGACGAAAATGTAACTAAGCTAATAGCAAAATAAAATGAATCCTAACCTACTCAGGAGGTAACCACCATGTGGTGGCTACTGGAAGTATCTCTTAAGATGTTGGCCATTAACAGGGAGTTTTCAGTTTCTCCCTATAAAGTTTTCAATCTGTAAGTTCCCTGACCGATTTTTTCTTCAACTTGGAACGGGCCCAACCATAAGTGTTGGAATTTCTTGTGCTTACCGTTTGGCTCACTCAACTTGTCCCATTTCCAGACTAGCTCTCGTACTTGTTAATCTTTATCTCCTACTAGATGGTGATCAAATCATCTCTTCACAATCATTTGGTGATTTCTAAATTTATTTCTGGCTTTGTCTCTCAATTCCTCCAATGACACCAGTTGGTTGATCCTTTTTTGAAGTAAGGCTGAAGGGGTACCTCTCGAAGCTTGGGAGAGCTATAAAGCGGGAAGGGTAACGTTAGGAGGCAAGATGGCTTCCTGTACATAGACGAGGAAGTATGGGGAGTTTCCTAATGCTACTTTTGGGGTGACCCTATCAGCCCAGAGGGTGTTTGTTAGAGCGTTGTGCCAGTTCCTCTGGTTGTCAGCGACAGATTTACAAATTATGTGGATGAGGTTTTTATTTGAGGACTTTGCAACTCCATTTCCCTGGGGGTAATAGTTTGATGCATACCTTATGCAAATTGATTTATCGATAGCAAATTCAGTCAATCTTAGTGATGGAAAATAAGAAGAATTATCAAATATGAGAGCGTCACGGATGCCAACCCTGTTGATAATAAATTTCTCAATGAAAGATATTACCTCATCTTCACTCTCATTCACAGGCCTGTCATGATCTTTTTCATTGATGAGTGCATTTTTGAATGTCTTCTCGAAATGCATTAACTCAAGGATTTTCTCGTCACCTTTGAATACATGCCAATTTGAGATGTTATCAGGTACGGATGGTCTGAAAATCAATTCAACATAATATTTATTCTTGTTTAATCTAAGATTAGGAAAACGTTTTGCAACCATACCAGCCATCAGATCAGCATCTTGGTTTTGCCATCGAGGTATGTGTATGATATTAAAAGAATCAAAACTGTCAATTAAGCTCCATACCTCATGTTCGTATCTTACTAGGTGTGGTGAATTGCAATGTATCCTTTTCCTTACCTGGTCCACAATTATCTGTGAGTTGCCAAAAGTTTTAAGATTTCTCACCTTCATATCAATGACTTTTTTCAAGCCCTTTAGCAATCCTTCATATTCTGTTGTGTTGTTGGTGCACGCGAACTCCAACTGGCCTGTCATGCGGAAAGAGTTATATTTGCGGACAAATCTAACCTCCCTAGGAGTCTAAGACTCTCTAGTGACAAACAAATCAAACAAGAGCTATCCTTCTCTAAATACACATCATTCTATGAGAATTCAAATGTTTTCGATCTTACCTTAGGTCCAACGCTTGTTGTAGCAGTCCAGCCTTGCTGATCCAGA
>APFE030514841.1:0-21924 GCA_000404065.3 Pinus taeda
GCAGCACCCAAATCCTTCATTGCAAATGAGTTTGCAAATTTCCTTTTGAGCACATTTATTTCTTGCATGTTAGAACCTACAACAAGCATGTCATCTACATACAACAACAACATAATATAGCTACCATCATTTTGGCTTTTGAGATAAACACAATGATCAGAGTGACACCTAATATAACCTTGTTTAGACGTAAACCTGTCAAATTTTAGATACCACTGCCTTGGAGCCTGTTTTAAGCCATACAAGCTCTTCTTCAACCTGTACACTAGTTTCTCCTTCCCTTTCACCTCATATCCCTGTGGCTGCTACATATATATCTCCTCCTCCAAATCCCCATGGAGAAAGGTTGTCTTTACATCTAACTGCTCAAGATGCAAATCTTCAACTGCTACTAGACTTAAAAAAGTTCTGATTGAAGTCATTTTAACAACAGGAGAAAATATTTCATCAAAATCAATACCTTTCTTCTGTGCAAACCCCTTCACCACAAGTCTAGCTTTGTACCTTTTTCTACATCCATCTTCTTCCTTCAACTCGTAAACCCATTTATTATGTAATGTTGTTTTACCCGCAGGCAACCTGACTAAGTCCCAAGTCTGGTTATGTGCTAAGGATTCCATCTCTTCTTTCATGGCTTGCTCCCACTTCTTCCTGGTTTCTACCTGCACTCCTTCTTCATAACATTCTAGTTCACCAGAATCAGTCAACAATACATAATATAATGAAGGAGAGTATCATTCAGGGGGTATACTTATCCTGGTAGATCTTCTAACACCACTTTGAGGTGTTTGAAGTGATTGTTGTTGTTGTGGCTATTGTTCTAGCTATTGATCATTATGATTTTCAGGCAACATCACTTTTCCCGTGATATCGTCAAGAACTGTGTATTCTCTGTTTTCTTTTTCCTATCTCTTTTCCTACAACTGAGTCTTATACAAGATCTTTTCATTGAATATGACATCTCTGCTCCTAATGATTTTGTGTTTTTCATAATCATAAAAGGGATAACCAAAATCATTAACACCATATTCAGTAAAGGTACATTTCTTTGATTTTGCCTCAAGCTTTGTTCTATTTTCTTTATTAATACGGACAAAGGCTTCACAACCAAAATTCTTTAAAAAATAGTAGTTTACCTTTTTACCTGTCCACGCCTCCTCTAGAATACCACCATCCAAGGAACTTGAAGACCCTCTATTTATTAGATAAACAACAATGTCTACAGCATCTGCCCAAAATTGTAAAGGCAATCCTGCATGCAATCTCATGCACCTTGCATGCTCCATGATTGTCTTGTTCATCCTTTCTAACACACCAAGTTCTTGTGGTGTTCCTAGAACTGTATTTTCTCTGCAAATTCCATTCTCTGAATAGTACCTATCAAACTCTTTGTTTCAATATTCACCTCCATTATTTGATCTGAGACACATCAACCTTTTTCCTGTCTCATTTTCAACCAAAGCTTTCCTTTTCTTGAAAGTATCAAATACATCAGATTTATTTTGAATACATTAAATCTAGGTTTTTCTGGTTACATCATCAATAAAAGTAATATAATAATGAGATCCACCAAGAGATGATACCTAAGTAGGTCCCCATACATCTGTTGTACAAGCTCTAATTTTTCGATCTTCTTTTCTTTCCCAACTCTAAGGAATCTGACTCTCTTATGTTTTCCATAAACACAATTTTCACAGAATTGTAAATCAACATGCTTCGAACCTGGCAACAAATTTCTTGAGTGAAGAATCTGCATCCCCTTCTCACTCGTGTGCCCGAGCCTATGATGCCACAATGTCATATCTTCTGCTGTAGAGGTTAAAGCATTAACAAAATTAGAAACACCATTGCATAAATACAATGTACTAACCTTTCCTCCTTTCGCTATTACCAAGGATCCTTTAGTGACCTTCCAAGTTTTATCTGTAAAAGTATTTACGCAACCTTCACCTCCCAACTGCCCTGTTGAAATCAGATTTTTCTTCAGACCTGAAACATGCCTTACCTCCTTCAATATCCATTGATTTCCATTCTATTGTTTTATGAAAACTGTACCCATTCCAATGATTTTACAGGGTTTATCATCACCGAATCCAACCTTTCCAAAATCTCCTTGAACATAATCATGAAAATGTTTCTTATTAGGTGTGGCATGGAATGAGGCCCCTGAATCTACCACCCAGGCATCAATAATATTTTCTAATGAAAGAATCAAAGCATCTTGCAACACATCACCTGTCACATTCGCTTCATGATTAGTTTCTTGTTGCACGTCTCCTGCTTTTCCCTTCCGAGATTTGAAATCTTTCTTTAGGTATCCTTTCTTCCCGCATTTTTAGCACACTATCCCCGATCTGGACTTGGATCTACCTTTTCTTGACTTACTGTGATATCTTGGGCTCTTTACTCTTTCCATTTTTCTTCCCCTGGTCTTTGCATTCAAAGCATTACCTAATGTCTCACTCGAGCTTTTTTGTCGCATTTCCTCTCTAAGGATTGCACCAACAACATCATTAAACTTTAAAGTACTAGATCCAGAGACAAAGTTACTAATGGCCATAACTAAACCATTCCAAATTTCTAGAAATGAGCACAGAAATAATAGAGCCCTAACTTCATCATCAGAATTTACCCCTACAGAACTTAACTGACTTGTAACTGTATTAAAATCATTTAAATGGTCTGCAATAGATCCACCTTTTGACATCTTCATATTAAATAAACGCTTCATAAGAAATACCTTATTTGAGGCCAAGGGTTTTTCATATAGTTTGTCCAATGCTGACATTAAACCCTCTATTGTCGTTTCCTTTGAAATATTAAACGCTACTGACGCCGTTAGGCATAGTTGTATTGTTTCAAGTTCCTTTCTATCGAGAATGTTCCATTCTGTGTCTATCATACTCGTCAACTTCTTTGTATTTATGCTCAATGGTATGTACAGATCTATCTAATACAGATAATCTTCCATCTACATCTTCCACAGCTGGTAGTTTTGGCTATTGAATTTTTTTACCCTAAACCTACCATCTTCTGCCATTGCTCCCACTCGAACCAGGAACCCTTATCTCCTGCGAGTTTATCAGCCAAATAAACCTTTGGCTCTGATACCAGTTTTTAGAAAATTATATATTACAGAGCAATGAAACAAATAAAATATTGCAGAAATATAAACACATAAAAAACATAAAACAAGAGAGACACATATATACGTGGTTCACCCAGTTTGGGATACATCCACAAAGAAACAACTAGTCCTTCCTTTTATATTATTTAGCAAACTTTAAAGAGATACAACCTACAGCAGATCCTCTGTAGCACCCTCTTCGCTCTCAATCTCCTCTCTCTTCCTCACTCAGAATACAGAGATACATAGACGTAATACAATTCCCTCATATATAGTGAGGGGTTGCCTTCTAGGGAAAAAAACCCTAAATTAAACATAACTTCTACCGTCAGATCATCTGCCTAATGAATGGCCCAGATTGACTAGAAATTACTAGACTTTTACAAGGAAATTTTACATCTATTTTTTAGCTTCGGGGCTGTACAGTCTTGCTGGGGTATACATCCAGCTGAAACCTTTGAATACAAAAGATAATCAGGTTCCACACCCAACAAATTGGATGCATAATTCAAAATGGATTTTTTCTTCAAAGAAGCTTTATTGAAAGTTTGAGTCAGTAATCAAATAATACCATCGATAGGTGGTACATCCAAAGGCTTAGAAAATTTTGGATCTGTAGATGATATCAGGGCATCATGCAAGAGATCATATAATGTGCTGGATTGGGAAAAAGCCAAATATAAATATTAGGCACAAGAAATGGCTTGATCTTCAGTTACAGAATCTCCCATCGTTGTGTCTGCAACAATTTTGTTGAAGAATGATTTGGTGAACCATTCAGTTAACAACTCATAATATATATTAGACTTGATAAGGCGACGTCGATGTCTCCATTCATGGATATGATCAAAGATGTAGGTAGCAGTATTATGTTTCAAAGATGTAAGAAGATAGGTACCGGTTTCATAGCAACCCGGTAATTGGAAGTGAGTAAGGAACGCCATTGCCAAAAAATTGATGTCTTGATAAGTGCCTAGAGGCAACTCAATGTACCATTTCGCTGAAAGACCTGCAAGGGTGTGCTGAAAAGTACATAGACAAACAAAGTCATCAACCCAGGAATTAGATGAACACCATAAGTGGTAAGTCATAACGTGGGCCTGGGGATCTTCTCTAGATTTTCCTTCGAATTTTGAAAAATCGCTAGGAATCTTAGTAGGAACCAAAGGCCAATAGGGTGAATGAAGTATGGGATAATTAGTGAGCCTGGACACATCTAGCAGTTGCAACGTTGCTAGAAAAATAAATTGTGGATTTAAAGGCATGGGAGGCCTTTTATAAGGACCAACTTGTGGACTCCATCCTTGTTGGTATGGGTTTTGTCCCCAAAGTGGCGGATTTTGACCATAAGGATCTTGATATTTCCCCCACCGAGGGGTATTTGACCATACAAAGGTGGATTTTGCCCCCACAAAGGTGGGTTTTGACCAGGGTAAGGTTGATATTGACCTACCATAGGCCGTTGAGAACCATAAGGTGGATAAACATCTTGTAGGGCATATGGATTATAAGGTTTTTGCTGCAATTGTTGACCCTGGTGATAAAATTGTTGGCCTTACTGCTACAGGGGTTGACCTTGTGGCTGCAAGGGTTGACCTTGTTGATATAAAGGTTGGTTTTGCTACTGCAAGGGCTATCCCTTTTGTTGCAATGGTTGTTGGTATGGCCCTTGTTGCACATAAGTTCCTTGTTGTACAAAAGGTTGTTGTTGTACATAAGGTTGTTGTTGTTGAAAATTTCCCTATGGAATCTATTGACTTCCAGGTTGGTACTGATAAGTTCCATCTTGAATTTGACCAGATGCCCCAAATGAGGGATTTGAACTAGGCTACCTTTGGGGACATGCATGTTGAGTGAAGAGTGGATTTTGAATCTGTGGAGAGCTTTACAGAGGGTACGGTTGTTGGTAGGGTATCTGAGCCGAAAGAGGTTGTTGATATGGGATCTGGCCTGATCCAGATGGAATTGATGATCCACTAGGATAAGGTACACTACCAACATTTTGACTAGCTCTAGTAACGTGAGTTTGAGGTGCACTCACATAAGCTCCACCTGAAATAGGACGTACATAAGGCAGAGGTGTTTGTTGCCCCCCATGAGGTGGTACATATTTTCTGCTTAATGGAGGACATTGAGAACTTATATGGATATTAATTGCCTCAACTGTAACTGTTGGTTATACAGGAACTTACGAAACTATAGTCGATATAGGAATTTGAGAGGCCACGTTTGAAACAAACGGACCAAAAGTAGGCATGGCGCCTGATGAACAAATAGGATTGTGATAAAGTGAAGATTCACTTGGGGTACCTGAAACCAATTGAGCCAAAGATGAATAACTAGCTGGAAACAAATTCTCACTACTTTCATGGGGTGGCAGAGGTGCAACACTTCCCACATATGGATAACCTTTAGGTGGAAAGTCATATTCAGAATCATTGTCAATACTAAGAGTATGAGTAACTGAGACTTCTAGAGGACCTTGAGAAGAGGTTGGAAACTCACATTCTAGAGCCATGGGTGGAAAGAGTTGGTGAGGAGGAATCTGATATGGTCATGGAGATAACTCCAAAGGTGCACCAGGATTATCTTATGGACTATATGGTTGTTGAGGAGATATAACTAGTGGATCAAAAGGAAGATTCAGAGATAATAAAACAAAACTTTGTGGACTCGCAGGGGTTTCTGGATCAGATTCCTGAGATGATGATGAGTCTTGAGGTGGACGACAAGAAGCAAGGGATTAGATACTTGGGACAATTCCAAGTTCAAGACCTTGGGATTCAAGTGACTATGAAAACTCATGATGAACTCCTTGTGATGACCCTTCAGTGTCATATGATGAAGGGGAAATGTAAGGTGAACCCAGTGGTTCAACCACAATGACCTTTTCTCAAAAAACAATAAAGGGGTGGTTGATTTGAGCCTACAATTAAAATTTATTAATTAGGCAATATGAGGCCAAGGATAATTGCATAGGTAAGTCATGTTATCGTGGGCAGTTAAATTTTATAACTTAAAAATAAGAAATAAATCAAAAAGGGTGTACTAGGCAAGAGGTTTTACCAAGTATCCGCGAACCGTTATATACACCTTAGCCAAAAAAAAGGACTTAACATACATTGGTTGATCTCCCTAAATGTTATGTTCGATGTATCACGTTTATAAGGTGGTTGACTGGGTTACCTGTGGTTAAAGGATAGAAACCTAGTGGGGTCTCCCAATATATACTCTATGGTACGGGGAGCACAAGTTTGTGTTAGCATTGTCTAATGCATAACCGTTCGGTGAGAGCATTCTGATATGCTTACCATACTAGAGTGCCTCTGATATACTCTAGAGTACTGGAGAACCTTTGATATACTTCCATACTGGAACAAGATTTCACTCGCGGGATACAATGCATGAAGTTAATGATAGTTGCTAGGTTTATAGACGTCGAAACACATCTCTAGCCTAAATGTTTGCGTTAAGTTCCAAATGATCCTTAGGTTAATTCAGTAAATTTTAAAGTTTTTCTTGAATTAGGTTTCAATTTTGGGCTCAAACGATGTCACTCGAATCCTAGTATGAAAATAGAAAAGGAATCCTTTCATTTCAATTAATTCTATACTAACGAGGGAAGAGAGTTCAAGAAATTAATGCATGAAACAAGAGAATCCATCAAATAATATGCCTCCACTAACTTTTCAAAATGCAAAATTCAAGAGAAAAACTAAACTTCACTTTCACTAATGAATATGCAATCTATTGAAAGAAAAAAAAGATCTTCACTTCACTAAGATGCCCCTTACTTATATGATCTCTTTGATTTTCAGATGTTTACATGCAACTAAGCTTCAACTAAAGAAAAAATGAATATTTTGACCCAAAATACTCCTAAAGGCAAACAAGGAATCAATCAACGTAACACCAAATTCAAAGCACTCAATGAAGATGTTTTTAACTTTCTCTTTCAAATAGATAAGAAAAAGTACTCATTTCAATTTGCAAACCAAACAATGTAATCTATGTTTGATAAATGGAAAAGATAGATTTCAAAAGCAAGATGCCCTAATACACATGACAAAAAACTTTGCACAAGAAAAACCGAAACCAATGTAAGTCAATGTTTCAAGTGATTTCACCAGATGAGCATAGATAATCATTCAGTAAAACATAGACCCAAAGACACTCACAAGCGGCTAGTGCTAACCAATCGACCTATAAACCCTAAAATGAGTCCAATTGCACTCAAACACTTGAAAGTTCAAAGGAGTGAAAAATTGCTAATAAAATGAGGTAATCAATCAAAACACCAACAAAATATGGTCATGCAGGACAAAACAGGATCTCAGGAGCTCAAACACACTGGGTTTTGATAGAGAAATCCTAGATTTTTCCAATCTCAAGGATCATCACGGCTATTAAGGCAAAATAGGAGCTGAACAGGGGATAAGCATGATTGTTTTAATAAAAAGAGAACTGGTAGCGCAACTGTCATATCAAAAAGCGCGTTGGGTGAGGAGGAAGTCCAAAAGTAAAAATCATTTCAAAAAAACTTCTAGATTAAGCACTCTAAGATAGAAACTAGTGATTGTACAAACCTTTATCAACCCAAACTAATTGAGAACACAATGGTCGATCAAACTAATCAAGAGATCAATTAAGAAAGGAGGATAAAAAGGTTATTTATCCCAACTAATTCTCCATTCTATTGTGAAGGAAAAACTCCTCTGCAAACAAAGACGATCCTTCTAGCCTAATGAGTGGGTCTAGCAACAAACCAAACTATCTGACGCACACTTTCCTAGCTTATGTTTGACAAATGTAGAAAGAAGGAGAAACCTACCTCGTTCTGATGCTAATCACTCAATCCTTAGAGATGGCTTTGAATATTTTTCTCTAGGCTTCGCTCCTTATTTGTTCTTCATGTCGGGGAACCTGCAAGGAAGATCAAAGTAATATGCAAGATACGAGAGCATATATAACATACATCAAACATAAACTACTTAACAAATCAAGGAACATTAAGCTAATAAAATAAAAATTTACACAATTATGGAAATTGAACATCAGATGTATATATTAAGAAACTAAAAATGGAAGCATACAACTTGTGCCTTGATGTCCAAGTCCAAGCAAAGACTCTTCAAGAAATCCTTCTCCAAGCTAGAATGGATAACATGTAAGCATAATCTCAGCATAGGGATGCAACAATCAATGACCAACCATTTGGGGATGGAGTTAGGGATCCACAAAAGAGGGAGGAAGGTCCACATCTCAAGGGGAAATAAAATGATGATAAGATCAAGAGGCCCAAATGAGAGAGCTTGACCATATCAACAACAACCAATATCCAACTCGTTGTTCCCGAAGGTTCTAGTGAGCGAAGCTTCTTATCTAGTTTGTGAAACCCTGCCAAAAGAGGTTCAATGCGGGTTTTCCAATGAAAACCCTATGCTGGCAGTGTGAGTGTATAACTGAGCAACCTTCCATCAGTACGGGAAGGCAGTGGAGCACAATGCTTTGATTCCAAAAATTAGGTTTTTAGGCAACCTTCTCCATAATGGATTCAGGGAAGTTTTCCTTTAATTATTCAGGGAGGTTTTGGTCTATACTGGATATGCTGCACAATAGTCAATGTTTCATCACTTTGAGATATGGCACGGGAAGTGAATAGGAGACATGAAAAAATAATGTGTAACAACAAGGTGGGAAAGAATTTGGTGGTAGCTTTTAGATTTAGGCTCTGCTTTTGCTTCTTATTTTGATATGTAGTTCAAAACAACATGGTGTGAAATTATAAGCTGGAAGTCAATGCTAGCCCTCCAAATCGCAAGCATGTAAGGGTTGTGTACATTAATATTTTCCTCATTTCTAGCAGGATAATATGTTTTATGACCAGAAGTATTGATGTCCATTGAAGAGGAATCATGCAAATCCTAAGGGACTCCAGAGCAACATGATGTAGAATTGTTCCTTTTGCGAAGGCATGTAGAGGAATGGTAGTTTGTGTGCCTTTGGACATATTTAACAAGCTTCTTGTAGTCTTGTTTTTCATTGGAAGAGAGGATTTCAGTTGTTGTAAGGAGGCAGGGACCAAGAACCAATGTTCGATGGATTCCATAATTTCTTTGATGGAGGGGGCGAGGGTTCCAAGCAGTGATGTATGAATTGAAAAAATATTTAACAACAACAACACTTTCTTCGTCAGTCCAATTGAGGTCATCCATATTTGGTGCTTTTGAGAACCATAGGAAGCCATGTATATGTGCATATCCTCTATGTTTTCATTCATACCTAAGGTAAAAAAAAATGAGAACAAGTAAGAGGTTTGCATGAAATAAATTGTACATAAAGGAGAGAAGACAAACAAGGGTAGTTTCAGACCTGTACCAAAAATCCTTTACAAGGAACCCTTTTAGGAGGACCTCCTCTAAGAATATTGGGAATTTGCATTGGATGTATTGAGATGCACAATGTGGGTTTGCAACAATGTTTTGGATTTTCCATCGAGATTTTTCATGCACATTGGATGGAGGTTTAGAAGGCATGGCCATATGCAATTCATGTCATTTGGTACTAGTTGCACTTAATTTAAATAATAAGGTAGGGCTACCTTGTTGAACGATCGTGTCACTAAGTTCCCTTATAGCCTTGGTCCAAAAATACTAGCTCCCTCAAAGGGATGAGCCGAAATGCATAATCTAGTCTGGAATAGTTGAGGGGGGTAGTTTTTGAACGTGTTGGTGAAGGTCTGTGACATTGGCTAGTAAATTGCATGGGTAGGATGGTCCCTATCCTCATTTCCCAACTCTTTGGCCAGACGAGAGTTACTTCCCATGAGTCCCGAATTTCATGGGTAGGATGTATCAGTAGGAGAAGGAAAACCACTCATCCTACTCATATTCCATAGGAGAAGGTGAACCACTCATCCTATGCATATGTCAACCATCATGGGGTATCATAGGGGAAGGTGAACCACTCACCCTATACACATCACACCAATAGGGGAAGGTGAACCACTCACCCTATGGTCACTCATAACTCCAAGAAGTACCACAAGGCCCCCTGGAGCTCGTAGATCTCAATATCCAACTCAAATGGGACCCTCATAGGAGGGTCTCTCCACTACTCCAATTCGTTCATTGAAGGTTAAGAATTTGACCTTCCCCATGTGCTTCATAAGAATATCTATAACTTGTTTATCAATCCTAGTGTGACGAAGCCTTATTTCTCCCTATTGTACCATGTCTCGGATTAAGTGGTACCTGATATTAATATGCTTGGAGTGATCATGAAACACAAGATTATCAGAAATAATAATCCCACTTTGGTTGTCATAGTAGTTCATGGTGTTATCTAGCACATGCCCAAACAATTCACTAAAGAGATTCCTCAACCAAACAACTTCACAAGAGGCCATACTAGCAGCAATATATTCAGCCTCGGCGGTCCTCAAAGCAACATATTTTTTCTTCCTAATCATCCAATCTATCGAATCAAAACCTAGTGAGAAACAACAACTTGATGTGCTTTTATGATCCATAACACTACCAACCAAGTCAATATCAAAATAACCATGGAGCCTTAAATTCCTAGTAGTGCATCTCAGTCCATAAGTGATTGTGCCTCGAAGATATCTCAAGAGATTCTAAAAAAAAATCCAATCTATGTGATGAGGCTCAACCATAAATTGACTCAATCTATTCACTTCCAATCATATGTCTAGACGGGAGTTCACTAAGAACATCAATTCCCCCACGAGTTGATGATACTCAGAAGTATTTCCCAAATTGGGCCCAGCAGCACTTCCGCATAACTTCTTGAAGTTAAGTTCCATTGGAGTAGTCACGGACTTACAATCCACCATCCCAAATCTTTCAAGTAGCTTCACAATGTATTTTCCTTGGGAAAGGAAAATATCACCTAGATTTTTCTAGACCTCTAAGCATAGGAAGTAGTGCATCAATCCTAGGTCCTTCATCTCAAATTCGGAAGCCAACTCCCTCTTGCATTGATAAAGAAGATGGTTTGTATCTATCAAAAAGAGAAAGGCTTCCTAATGGCGAAAAGGTAGTAGAGAAAACTCATGATGAGAACAAAAGAAATGTTAATCATGATTTCATAGAATCTTATGTTGGATTGAAGACCCACCATATTCCAAATATCACTATGAGGAAGTTTGAT
The DNA here is from genome assembly GCA_000404065.3 of Pinus taeda. Classification (NCBI taxonomy): domain Eukaryota; kingdom Viridiplantae; phylum Streptophyta; class Pinopsida; order Pinales; family Pinaceae; genus Pinus; species Pinus taeda. The sequence goes on from APFE030514841.1 coordinate 11,300, forward strand.
GGCAAGGATCCTGTAACATGGATACTACAGATGGAACAATATTTTGATCTCCATAATCTACAAAACACACAAAAGGTACGTATTGCAACTTTATATTTAGAACCCAATCAGTTTGTATGGTATCAATGGCTTTGCTCTCATAAATAAAGTGTCACTTGGTCCATTTTATGGAGGAAATGATAACACATTATGAGGATACAAAGAGAAACATCTTCTTTAGTCAATTCATAAATCCTAAACAAAAGGGTTCAATAGAAGAGCACATTGAGGACTTCCAAAAATTGAATATAAGGGTAAAGGATATTCCAGAGGAGCATAGGATTGATGTCTTCATAGGGACTTTAAAGGCTAACATACAACATGTGATTCACCTCTGGGGACCTGATTCATTGGAGAAGGAATTCAAGGTGGCCAAAAAAGTGGAAAGCAAAATTATGGCAACAAGGAAGTTTTCCACTCACAACTATAAAGACGGAAGTGTTGCTAATCCTAGCATTCCACAACCTACAAGGTTGACACCAAAAATGTAGGAGGAAAAAAGAGAAAAAGGGATTTGTTGTCGTTGTGAAAACAAATACACTAAAGGTCATAAGTGTGCTAAGAATAATTTATTTTACATAGATTGTGAAGAGGAGGAAGAAAAGGATCAAGAAATGTCAAAATAAGAGGATATACACCAAGAATCAACCCAGGAGAAAGAATAAATGAATCTGACCATAACTTGTAATGCATTGGCACTTTATGGATATCATCTACCATACATCACATCATCTTTAAGAGAAAATTCTAAGGTTCAAGCAGTGGAATATCACATCAAGCATCAATAACAAGTTCTCCAACTCTTAAGGGATAACCTTACTTTGGCGCAGAATCGAATGAAACAACAAGTAGGTCAACATCCCAGCGAAATAAGTTTTGATGTAGGTGACTAGGTATTTTTATGGCTACAACCATACAAACAAATATCCCTCAAGCAAGATAACAAGGATAATAAATTATCACCAAAGTACTATGGTCCTTACAAGGTGCTGCAAAATATTGTTACTATGGCATAAAAATTGGAGCTTCCTACATCTTCCTTAGTGCACCCAGATTTCCATGTTTCATGCTTAAAAAAGGTTATAGGTGACAAGCTCTCGTTTCAAACAATATTGTTGAAACTTGACGAGGAATGAAAAATAATATTGGAACCTAAAGCGGTCAGGGAAATAAAACCCGATAGCTATGAAATCGATCGATTTCATAGTATCTCATCAAGTGGAAGAACTTAACCATTGAAGATTCTACATGGGAGGATGAGAATGTTATACAGAAGCATCCATAACTACTCAAACATTGAGAAAAACACTTTTTTGAAGGAGAGGGGCATGTTAGGTCCCTATACTACTAGTGTCACCCCTTATTGTTATTAGTGCAACCCCCTTATTTTATTGTTGTGCCCATGTAGTCCCCATATTATTATTATTATGCCCCATAGAAGCCCATTTTTGTTATTGTTGTGCCCTTAAAATATTATTGTTGTGTAGACTCTAATTATATTGTGACCCCTTAGACTCCTATATATAGAAATGAGTTCTTTTCATTTGTATCATCCAAGAATTGTTCATTTGTATAATGTAAAGGAGGTCTCCCCCTCAAAGAGGCTTATTTTGAAGTGGTTGATCTATCTTTTCTTCTATTTTGTGAGATGGTTGCATAACAATCTGTGTTGTTTCTAACACTGTTGTACAAATTCTATTGTTGTCAACTCTGCATCTGCACTGCAACTCCCTTTCAACTATTCATTAGAGAAATTCTGAGGTCTAAAATGAGCCTAAAAAAAATGTACATCCAAAATCAACTTTTTAAAAACCAATAGGATTTAAGATGATGATGTCAACCATGGGGGGTGATTCACCATTTTTGAAGTAAAAAAAGTAAAAGGATTAAAAAATAAAAAATATACTACTTTTTTAACTCGTATAAAATAATACTATAAATAATAATATAATATTAGATTACATCATTAAATTTTAGAGGGAAAAAAGAAAAAAACTATTTTTTCAACTCATATTTTCAACTTATCTCCCTACATTTTTACTCAAATTTCAAGTGGAAGCACTCGTTGGATGAAAAATTTAATTCCTCAACCAAGGATTACCCATGTTGCATACTTTTGATGGACCTTGCTACATGAAAAAATGTGATTGCAATCACATTTTTCCATGTAATTCTCATTTTTCATGTAGCAGAGTCCATCAAAAAAATGCAACATGGATACTCCTTAGATGAGGAATTAAATTTTGCATCCAATGAGTGTCCCCCACTCAAAATTTGAGTAATACTGTAGGGAGATAAGTTCAAAATATGAGTTGAAAAAAATAGCTTTTTATTTTTTCCCTCTAAAATTTAATTATGTAATCTAATATTATTTTATTATTTACACTATTATTTTATAATATTGCCTAGAAGACCCATTTTAGACCTCAAAATTTCCCTAATGGTTATTGCTACTACAAATACTATAACTAAGAGGCATCCAAAATACTAAATCAATTGTGTCTCTATGCTCCAATTATCTCCTAAGCATCTTACTGCTACTATCCTTTGCAAGGTCCACTGATAAATTTGTGTTGTTTTTTATTCTACTACAAAGCCTCATGCACTGCTATTAACATTGCTCTGCACTCCTTAGCATATGACTGCTACTAGTTTGCAATTGTGACTCCATAACTGACTACACCAACTAACATTGATCCTTCTGCTATGAAATATTGTGGGACCCTTTAGAAAGGAAATGATCCATGAGGAAGCATCAACTGATTCTCACCTCAATGGACCCTACCCAGTTCTCTGTGAAAACGTGAACTAGGATGGAATTCTCCCTCTTTCACTTGCTCAACTACTAGCTCTTCAATTCACACCCCCTTATGGAGTGAGAAAAACTTCATATGGCTACTGTATACAAATATATATATATATGGTTATAGAATTGCAATTTCTCAAGAAGTTTAATCTAAAATCAAGAGACACAATTCTACTCTACTGATCTGCGGAATTTAATTCACAATTTAGAACAACATTGGCAAACATGCAATAATAAAAACCACATATCCACAGTGTTTTTCTAGGGGCACCCAAATGGAAAAAACCCCTCAAGCCTCTTTACATTAATAAGATGAATTGAGAATGTATTAGAATTATTTTCCCGCTCTAAGCACAACCTGAAAATGAATAACCTATCTCTCTTCTCAATGAGAAGATTGAGCCCTTATTTCCTTGCACAAATCCTAAGGAATTGGCCCCCATTTTTTAGTAATTTTCCTCCAATTGATTGCGTAATTCCCAAGGATTGATCATCTAACTGCATGCAACACTTGTACACTTAAACTAGTTTACAACTACTTGTTACACTGCCTTGGAATCTCCACCATAGCTGAGGAGCCTGAATTCCTTGCATGCACTAGATATTTTTAGTTGATTGATCATTTAATGGAATGTTCATCGAGTTAGACTATTGTCCCACTGCAAAATTGACCTTCCACTAGTTCCATTAATTGTTAGAACCAGTTTAACTAAACACAACTGATATAACTAAATTGGATTACTAAAATTTAACCATCACACATGCTTAATTGAACTCCAAGCCCTCTAACTCAAATTTACTGATCTAATTGAGTGACAAGAGCCATGTCACACAAGTTAATTGCCTCCAAGTTGTCTGCTAATGTGGAAATTCAAATTTTCTAAATTTGACCAAGGTAAAGTCAAATTGAGACTTTCTTGCTACACTTCTCAAGACTCCCTCTTAGCAAGAAATGAATTATCAACTACCCCTGTCCTGCACCTGTGGAGTTTGAAACCTACCTCTTGAAAATGTGTTTTTCAAGATGTCAACATCTTATTTCTCTATCAAAATGTATTGTAGCAACCTTATCTTCCTCTACACATAGTCCCATAAATTATGATATCGGATATATATATGCTTGGGTAAATTGTGAAATATCAAATTCTCATAGAGCTTAATGTAACTCTGATTATCACAATAGATCACAGATGGATCCATCATCTAACCAAAAAGTCCCACAAGTATCTTTCTCATCCAGATCTTCTCACATGTTGCTTGACTTGCAGCCATGTATTCTGCTTCTGCCGAGATGAGCGACACAAATACTTGCTTCTTGTTGTACTAAGAACCATTGCGGATCCAACACTAAAAAATTCACCTGATATACTCTTCTGGTAGGATGGACTCCCTACCCAATCTGCATCTATGAAGCCATACAACTTCACTCCCTTTGTCCATCTGTACCATAATCCATATTGGGTAGTGCCTCTAAGGTACCATAAAACATGCTTAGCTTCCTTCCAATAAAATTTAGTTGTCCTAACCATAGCTTGGCTCATATTTTTGACTACATAGCACATTTATGGTTGTGTGTTCACAATATACATCAGTGAATCAACTAGCTGTTAGTAAGTGGTAGCATCAACCTCTTCCCTTGAATTGGAATTCTCCTTCCTCCAATTGGTCGCTAGAGGCGTCTCCATGGGCTTACAACTCTCCATGAAAAATATCTGCAATATCTCATTAGCATACTTTCCTTGAGACAAAAATAATTCCCCATTTCCTTGCCATAATTCCAACCCAAGGAAGTAGTGAATGAGACCCATGTCCTTCATCTCAAATTCCCTTGCAAGTTCCTCCTTGCAAGAGTTTATTAGTTTCTCATCACCTATTAATATTAAAGCATAAAAATATAAAAAAAAATTATAATCAATTTACCTTCTACCAAAATATGATAAAGGTTCACATCTGCTTCACATTTTGTGAAGCCCAAACCAGTGAGATAACTATCAATCCTAGTGTACCAAACTCGGGGTGCCTGTTTGAGACTGTACAATGCTTTCTTGAGAGTAAACACATGAGATTCCTAATTAAATGTCTCCAAATCTTCTGGTTTCTCAATGTACACTTCCTCCTCGATAACACCATTTTGAAATGTTACTTTTGGATCCATCTGGTGGATCTTCCACCCCATCTGCGCAACCAGTGCAAGAATTTCTCTAATGGATGAATCCCATGCTACAAGAGAAAAGGTTTCCTCATAGTCAATTCCCTCAACCTAAGAGACTCATTTAGCCACATATATGGTCGTAAACTTATCTATGCTTTCGTTTGTTGCACGCTTGACCTTGAAGATCCATCTCAAACCCAACACTGATTTATATGTTGGAATTGGGAGAACTTCCCAAACACTATTCTTCATGATGTATTTGTATTCTTCCACCATTGCATCAACCAAAATAGGTTGATTTACTACTTCCTCAATAGAGTATATCTCTTTATCTACAAGCTCAATCATTAGAGGCATGTAGCCAGTGTACCTCTCAAGTGACCTCCTTTTCCTATGCAAATTTGAAGGAGCTCCGACATTCTCCCTCACATCCTGCACCAGTTTATCAGTTTTCATGGTTATTTTCCTACCTTCTCTGGATGTTTATACTTGAGTGGATGCCTTCAATCTGGCTCCTCTTTTTTCCTCCATTTTTGGTTGTTCCACAATTTCTTGAGGCTCCTAATTTGGAGTTAAAAGAACCTCTTCAAGTGGGATATGAAGCTCTCTCTCAAGAGAGCAACGTGCCACTTTCTTCTCATAACAATTTACAACCCTTTGCACAATTGTCATTATGAGGGAAGGTAAGTACACATGATAATTATGTGGAGTTTTAGTGTAACCCACAAAAACTCCCAACTCTATTGTTGGCTCAAGCTTCCTCCTCAAATATTTGGAGACATGGAAGTAACAGAGGCTCCAAAAAATATGAAGTGAGACACATCTGAATTTTTCCCCGAAAAAGCCTCCTCTGGTGTAATCATACCAAGAATCCAATGAGAACTCTAATTCTGCAAGTATACTATTGTGTTACATGCCTCTACCCACAAATGCAAAGGCAGACCTTGGTCATGTAGCATAGCATTTGTAATTTCCACAATACTCTAATTCTTTCTCTCAGCTACTCCATTCTATTGTGGGTTTTTGGGTGTTGTCAACTCTCTTTGAATGCTTTCTTTCGTAGAGAAATAATTGTAATCATTTGAAACATACTCACCTCCATTACTTCTCTTGATATCCTTCACCTCCTTTCTGATCTCTTTCTCAACTAGTGCCTTGAATTATACAAAATTTGAGAATTCCTCATCCTTATTCCGCATGGCGAAGATCTAGCACTTGAGAAATCATTAATAAAAGTAAAAAAATATTTTCCTATAAGTGGAGGTTGTCGATAAAGGTCCAAAAACATCAGAGTGGACTCTTTTCAATATTGCATGTTCTTTACTTTCTCACTCATGGAATGTTGATTTTACATGCTTCCCCAAGGTACAACCTTTGCATACATCCTGCTACTCAATTGCTCCCTTAGGGAGGCCAATGGTTATTTGTTGCATAATTTTCAAGGTGCCATGATGCAAATAGCCCAATCTCTTGTGCCATAGTTCACTAACATCGCGACTCTGCACTTTCTCTACCTTGTTGGTTAACACAATATTCCACATCAAGTTTATATAGGTTCTTCACATGAACCTCGATATGCTTCACTTGTCTAATGGCTATGTGTCTCAGGAATTATTTTCCTTTGCTAAAGATCACATCATAACCATGATCTTCCAAAAATGCTACAGAGATGAGGTTCTTCTTTATGCCTAATACAAGCATGACATCTCTGAGGCGAAGAGGGATCCTGACTCTCTGTTAAAGGTTATTGTACCAACTTGGTAGCATTGTACCTTCTGTCATCCCCAAGTTCAATATGCATATGGAGATCTTTCTCCTCTCGGTCACTAAAAAACTCTCTACACCTTGTCATGTGGAACGAGGCACCTAACTCCAAGTACCACACACTCCCCATCACAGTGTTTGGCATACATGCGATAAGGGTGAAGTCTATCTCAAACTAGAAGCCAAAGCTTCACCTGCTACTCCTGTGTTCTTATTAGAATTTGTGTGTGGACATTTTGTAGCATAGTGTCCAAATTCATGAAAATTGAAGAATTTTATTTTGGACAAGTATTTCTTCTTGCCCCATTGGTTGAATTCTAGTTTGGTTTAAAATTTCTTCCCTTTGGCATTCTTTCTCTTTCCAACCAATGCAAAAAAAAAAATCATCCTCTCCCTTGGATGAGGTTCCATCTATGGTATTCCACTTGATCTCTTCTTGTACCAAATAAAACCACAAACATTCCCAATTTGGTAGTTTATCCCTCTCGTTCACTGATTCCTGGTAGCTATGCCAGCATTTGGGAAGGCCTAGAAGAGCTAGGCTCACCAGGTCATCTTTTGCAAAATTTACACCAACCCCTCCAAACTCATCCTGAACTTGTTTAGATCTAGTGAGATACTGTGGAATCGTGTCATTCTTTTGCATCTTGAAATTTCGAAATTTGTCTTTGAGGGTTATTTTTCCATGGTCACTGATATTCTCGAGTAGTTATATCAGTGCTTTCCACATTTTGAAAGGAGTTTATTTCCCATGGATATTTTAAACAATGTGGTCTCAGACTCCCTCCAATATTATTCTCCTTTCCTTGGCTACATCTCTCTTTCATTAAGTTATGTTATGGGCATCAACTGATCCTGTTTAACTACCTCCAAGTTGTCTACTTATGTGGAAAAAAGTCAAATTGAGACTTTCTTGCTACACTTCTCAACAATTATTGCCTACTACAACTGGAAATATTGGATTAATGACTAGAAACCCTTTAAGAGAAATATCCCTCTCTGTGTCCACTTTCTTTTCGACTTGGCATTGAATATGCTCTAGCAAACTGCTACAAACCCTTTGTGCCCAAACTAATAATCTTATATATGAAAATATTGAGTTGTTTTTCCCTCTTCTTGCTAGTAATCACTATTCTGGTCAAATCAAATTTTATTTCACCCTACAACTGAAAATCAAACCCTTTATCCTACAATTCGCACTACTTGGCTACGCATTGTGAAACCCAAGAAAATTTCGGCCTGCTTTTCCACTTTGAATAGTGAAATTTTCCTCCTTTGACTTTGAGCTTCCTATTTGTCAAATATGCTCTGATACCATGTCAAAATTCCTTGAAATGCAGTAACTAGAATTAATTATCCTAACTAATTATTTAGTTTATTGATTTTATGATTAATAACAAAACATTCACAGTGCAATTTCTTCAACAAAATAAATATTGTGGAAGATAGACTTGAAACTGTGAAAATAATGGCACACACACAAAAGAATGACACAATTATTTTTGGACAAAAGCCCTAGAAAAACCCAATGTGGGAAAATTGGTTGCAGCAGCTAAGGGTTTTTATTATAAAGTAGCAGTGATAAAATTCTAAGTACAACTAAATGATGAAAAACTAGCAATCCTATAGAGAAAATTCTAGGAAAATTTTTGTGAGGAATTTTCCTCACCCCACAAGCAATCCTAGCTTAATCAAGTGCTCAAACTAGCTCTCCAACTTCCTCTACATAGGCCATGCATAACCTCTACACAGGCCTAAACATCGCTAGCACAGAACTACCTCGAATCAACTATTTATCCACTTTCGTTGGTCTGGAAGCCTTTGGCTTTGCCCTCTAGAATTTCTCCCAACCAATAGCACCTAAAACAACCCTTCCTCTAGCTAAATTGAATTTCCCTCTAAAGGCTGTTGCGCATCCCTTGCGCAATCTCTCTGTGGCCATCTCTACCTCTCTACAAGATACTCTCTAGAACTAGAAAAATTCCTCTAGACTCACTATCTCTGCCCCTCTTTGTCACTACGTCCCCTCTCTAGCTCAAACTCTTATGGAATAATGTTTCTCTTTGGAAAAACCAAACTGGCTAAGGTAACTCACTCTCCAAGTCTATTCTCCATGAACCCCATCGAACTCGCCTTATAATCTCTAGTTGGGACCCCAACAACCTATATTAAACTCAATCAATGGCTTACATCATTTCCTATTCGATTTGTGTGATTTTCAAGATAAATATCACCTTTATCAATTAATTCTTATTAATTAATCATTTTCCCTAAGTTGGACTTAAGAAAAAATTAATTACCGATTAATTAACTTAATTAAGGCCTTTCTATGTGAATTTTGTTTAAAAAAATATGGGTTCTAGAGTCCTCGTGTTTCTTAGCCTATCTAACAACTCTCGAGACCAGAACACCATCCGATTTTGTATGTATATGATCTTCTAATGACATGGAACAATGAAAATTATATTGCATCTATAAAGGAAGAATTGAGTAAATGTTTTGAAATGACAGATTTGGGATATGTTCACTACTATCTGGGTATTGAAGTAACCCAACATATGAAGTTTATATTCCTCTCTCAAAATAATTACATTGGAGATTGTCAAAGAATTTGGCATGATTGAGTGTAATCATTTGACCACTCCAATGGAACAAAATTTAAAGCTCGCATCCACAAAACAAAATGAATTTGTGGATGCAACAAAGTACAAACAATGCGTAGGAGGTCTTAACTACCTTACTACTATGGTCTTCATTTGTTGTTGGAATTCTCTCCAGGTTTATGCAAAATTCTTTTGATGGACATTGGTCTACCGAAATAAATAAATAAAATTAAAGTACTTGAAGGGAACTTATGACTTTGGACTCAAGTATACACAGGTGGATGACTTCAACTTGATCAGATACTCTTATTCAAATTTAGATGGAGATAAAGAAAATGGAGTATCTACTTTAGGTTATGTTATGTGTCTTGGATCAATATTTGTCTCCTGGAGGTCGCATAAACAATTAGTTCCACGAGATTCCATAACATAAGTGAAATATGAGATTTGTCTACTAAAGAAAAAATATATATATATATATAGCCCCATGGGTTAGCTCAACTGGTCAAATAAGTGCCTCGCCATTCGAGAAGCCACAGGGTCAATTCTCCCCAAAGCCCTTGGGGTTAGGCCTAGCTATTGGCCGCGGGGCTTGATACCCTTGATCAGGCTCAGATATTTCCGTGGACGTAGTGACCACCTAGTGACCGCGGGTGTCCTTGAACCACCATAAAAAGCCCCAAGGGTTAGCTCAATTGGTCAAACAAGTGCCTCGCTGTTGGGGAGGTCACAGGGTCAATTCTCCCCAAATCTCTTGGGGTTAGGACTAGCTATTGGCCGTGGGGCTTGATACCCTTGATGAAGCTCAAATATTTCCGTGGACATAGTGGCCACCCAGTTGTTAGCACTTGAAATTTCACCTCAGGCTGAGACAGGTAAACCTCAAGGCTACATCAAACCATTTAGCCTCGTAGCTAGCCCTACGGGGTAGGAGAAGGCTCTCTCCGGTCTATCTCGTAAATATCCAATAGATGAGAAGACCAATAAGGTAACACTGATATTAGGCTAGTGAATTGATCAGAAAGATTGATTTTGGGGTTTTTTGGTTTTTGGTGGCAAATTGAGGAGAGGGCAATTTTGGGTGCGGGGATGGGACACAGTTTTTGTAGGGGGTTCCTTAGGGCGAGGTAGGAGACAGTGTTGATTCCTTTAACTGAAGTGGATGGTCAGGAATGAAAGAAAGAGAGCTAAAGAGAGCAAACAATAACTTTGAATTCTCTTTAGACAGTCGAAAACATTGAAATTAAACAAACTTAAAAGC
>APFE030514841.1:38419-79052 GCA_000404065.3 Pinus taeda
CTACACACAGTCCCATAAATTATGATATCGGATATATATATATATATATATATATGCTTGGGTAAATTGTGAAATATCAAATTCTCATAGAGCTTAATGTAACTCTAATTATCACAATAGATCACAGATGGATCCATCATCTAACCAAAAAGTCCCACAAGTATCTTTCTCATCCAGATCTTCTCACATGTTGCTTGACTTGCAGCCATGTATTCTGCTTCTACCGAGATGAGCGACACAAATACTTGCTTCTTGTTGTACTAAGAACCGTTGCGGATCCAACACTAAAAAATTCACCTGGTGTACTCTTCTGGTAGGATGGACTCCCTACCCAATCTGCATCTATGAAGCCATACAACTTCACTCCCTTTGTCCATCTGTACCATAATCCATATTGGGTAGTGCCTCTAAGGTACCATAAAACATGCTTAGCTTCCTTCCAATACAATTTAGTTGTCCTAACCATAGCTTGGCTCATATTTTTGACTACATAGTACATATATGGCTGTGTGTTCACAATATACATCAGTGAATCAACTAGCTGTTAGTAAGTGGTAGCATCAACCTTTTCCCTTGAAGTGGCATTCTCCTTCCTCCAATTGGTCGCTAGAGGCGTCTCCATGGGCTTACAACTCTCCATGAAAAATATCTGCAATATCTCATTAGCATACTTTCCTTGAGACACAAACAATTCCCCATTGCCTTGCCATAATTCCAACCCAAGGAAGTAGTGGATGAGACCCATTTCCTTCATCTCAAATTCCCTTGCAAGTTCCTCCTTGCAAGAGTTTATTAGTTTCTCATCACCTGTTAATATTAAAGCATAAAAAAAAAAAAAAAAATTATAATCAATTTACCTTCTACCAAAATATGATAAAGGTTCACATCCGCTTCACATTTTGTGAAGCCCAAACCAGTGAGATAACTATCAATCCTAGTGTACCAAACTCGGGGTGCCTGTTTGAGACTATACAATGCTTTCTTGAGTGTAAACTCATGAGATTCCTAATTAAATGTCTCCAAATCTTCTGGTTTCTCAATGTACACTTCCTCCTCAATAACACCATTTTGAAATGTTATTTTTGGATCCATCTGGTGGATCTTCCACCCCATCTATGCAACCAGTGCAAGAATTGATCTAATGGATGAATCCCATGCTACAAGAGAAAAGGTTTCCTCATAGTCAATTCCCTCAACCTAAGAGACTCATTTAGACACAAATATGGTCGTAAAATTATCTATGCTTTCGTCTGTTGCACGCTTGACCTTGAAGATCCATCTCAAACCCACAACTGATTTATTTGTTGGAATTGGGACCACTTCCCAAACACTATTCTTCATGATGGATTTGTATTCTTCCACCATTGCATCAACCAAAATAGGTTGATTTACTACTTCCTCAAAAGAGTATGTCTCTTTCTCTACAAGCTCAATCATTAGAGGCATGTAGCTAGTGTACCTCTCAGGTGACCTCCTTTTCCTATGCAAATTTGAAGGAGCTCCGACATTCTCCCTCACATCCTGCACCAGTTTATCAGTTTTCATGGTTATTTTCCTACCTTCTCTGGATGTTTCTACTCAAGTGGATGTCTTCGATCTGGCTCCTCTTTTTTCCTCCATTTTTGGTTGTTCCACAATTTCTTGAGGCTCCTACTTTGGAGTTAAAAGAACCTCTTCAAGTGGGATATGAAGCTCTCTCTCAAGAGAGAAACGTGCCACTTTCTTCTCATAACAATTTACATCCCTTTGCACAATTGTCATTATGAGGGAAGGTAAGTGCACATGATAATTATGTGGAGTTTTAGTGTAACCCACAAAAACTCCCAACTCTATTGTCGGCTCAAGATTCTTCCTCGAATATTTGGAGACATGGAAGTAACAGAGGCTCCAAAAAATATGAAGTGAGACACATCTGACTTTTTCCCCGAGAAAGCCTCCTCTGGTGTAATCATACCAAGAATCCAATGAGGACTCTAATTCTGAAAGTATGCTATTTTGTTACATGCCTCTACCCACAAATGCAGAGGCAGACCTTGGTCATGTAGCATAGCATTTGTAACTTCCACAATACTCTAATTCTTTCTCTCAGCTACTCCATTCTATTGTGGGTTTTGGGGTGTTGTCAACTCTCTTTGAATGCTTTCTTTCGTAGAGAAATAATTGTAATCATTTGAAACATACTCACCTCCATTACTTCTCTTGATATCCTTCACCTCCTTTCTGATCTCTTTCTCAACTAGTGCCTTGAATTATACAAAATTTAGAATTCCTCATCCTTATTCCGCATGGAGAAGATCTAGCACTTGAGAAATCATTAATAAAAGTAAAAAAATATTTTTTTGTAAGTGGAGGTTGTCGATAAAGGTCCAAAAACATCAGAGTGGACTCTTTTCAATATTGCATATTCTTTACTTTCTCACTCATGGAATGTTGATTTTACATGCTTCCCCAAGGTACAACCTTTGCGTACATCCTGCTACCCAATTGCTCCTTTAGGGAGGCCAATGGTTATTTGTTGCATAATTTTCAAGGTGCCATGATGCAAATAGCCCAATCTCTTGTGCCATAGTTCACTAACATCGCGACTTTGCACTTTCTCTACCTTGTTGGTTAATGTAACACAATATTCCACATCAAGTTTATATAGGTTCTTCACATGAACCTCAATATGCTTCACTTGTCTAATGGCTATGTGTCTCAGGAATTATTTTCCTTTGCTAAAGATCACATCATAACCATGATCTTCCAAAACTGCTACAGAGATGAGGTTCTTCTTTAGGCCTAATATAAGCATGACATCTCTGAGGCGAAGAGGGTTCCTGACTCTTTGTTAAAGGTTATTGTACCAACTTGGTAGCACTATACCTTCTGTCATCCCCAAGTTCAATATGCATATGGAGATCTTTCTCCTCTAGGTCACTAAAAAACTCTCTACACCTTGTCATGTGGAACGAGGCACCTAACTCCAAGTACCACACATTCCCCATCACAGTGTTTGGCATACATGCGATAAGGGTGAAGTCTATCTCAAACTATGAAGCCAAAGCTTCACCTGCTACTCCTGAGTTCTTATTAGAATTTGTGTGTGGACACTTTGTAGCATAGTGTCCAAATTCATGAAAATTGAAGAATTTTATTTTGGACAAGTATTTCTTCTTGCCCCATTGGTTGAATTCTAGTCTGGTTTAAAATTTCTTCCCTTTGGCCTTCTTTCTCTTTCCAACCAATGCAAAAAAAATTTCATCCTCTCCCTTGGATGAGGTTCCATCTATGGTATTCCACTTGATCTCTTCTTGTACCAAATCAAACCACAAACATTCCCAATTTGGTAGTTTATCCCTCTCGTTCACTGATTCCTGGAAGCTATGCCAGCATTTGGGAAGGCCTAGAAGAGCTAGGCTCACCAGGTCATCTTTTGCAACATTTACACCAACCCCTCCAAACTCATCCCGAACTTGTTTAGATCTAGTGAGATAGTGTGGAATAGTGTCATTCTTTTGCATCTTGAAATTTTGAAATTTGTCATTGAGGGTTATTTTTCCATGGTCACTGATATTCTCGAGTAGTTATATCAGTGCCTTCCACATTTTGAAAGGAGTTTCTTTCCCATGGATATTTTAGACAATGTGGTCTTGCACTCCCTCCAATATTATTCTCCTTTCCTTGGCTACATCTCTCTTTCATTAAGTTATGTTATGGGCATCAACTGATCCTGTTTAACTACCTCCAAGTTGTCTACTTATGTGGAAATTTGAATTTTCTCAATATGACCAAGGCAAAGTCAAATTGAGACTTTCTTGCTACACTTCTCAATAATTATTGCCTACTACAACTGGAAATATTGGATTAATGACTAGAAACCCTTTAAGAGAAATATCCCTCTCTATGTGCACTTTCTTTTCGACTGGCATTGAATATGCTCTAGCAAACTGCTACAAACCCTTTGTGCCCAAACTAATAATCTTCTATATGAAAATATTGAGTTGTTGTTCCCTCTTCTTGCTATTAATCACTTTTCTGGTCAAATCAAATTTTATTTCACCCTACAACTAAAAATCAAACCCTTTATCCAACAATTCGCACTACTTGGCTAGGCATTATGTAACCCAAGAAAATTGCGGCCTGCTTTTCCACTTTGAATAGTGAAATTTTTCTCCTTTGACTTTGAGCTTCCTATTTTGTCAAATATGCTCTAATACCATGTCAAAATTCCTTGAAATGCAGTAACTAGAATTAATTCTCCTAACTAATTATTTAGTTTATTGATTTTATGATTAATAACAAAACATTCACAGTGCAATTTCTTCTCCAAAATAAAGATTGTGGAAGATAAACTTGAAACTGTGAAAATAATGGCACACACACAAAAGAATGACACAATTATTTTTGGACAAAAGCCCCGGAAAAACCCAATGTGGGAAAATTGGTTGTAGCAGCTAAGGGTTTTTATTATAAAGTAGCAGTGAGAAAATTCTAAGTACAACTAAATGATGAAAACCTAGCAATCCTACAGAGAAAATTCTAGCAAAAATTTTGTGAGGAATTTTCCTCACCCCACAAGCAATCCTAGCTTAATCAAGTGATCAAACTAGCTCTCCAACTGCCTCTACATAGGCCATGATCACCTCTACACGGGCCTAAACATCACTAGCACAGAACTACCTTGAATAACCTATTTACTAACTTTCGTTGGTTTGGAAGCCTTTGGCTTTGCCCTCTAGAATTTCTCCCGACCAATAGCACCTAAAACAACCCTTCCTCTAGCTAAATCGAATTTCCCTCTAAAGGCTGTTGCGCATCCCTTGCACAAACTCTCTGTGGCCATCTCTACCTCTCTACAAGATACTCTCTAGAACTAGAAAAATTCCTCTAGACTCACTATCTCTGCCCCTCTTTGTCTCTACGTCCCCTCTCTAGCTTAAACTCTTATGGCATAATGTTTCTCTTTGGAAATACCAAACTGGCTAAGGTAACTCACTCTCCAAGTCTATTCTCCATCAACCCCATCGAACTCGCCTTATAATCTCTAGTTGGGACCCCAACAACCTATATTAAACTCAATCAATGGCTTAGATCATTTCCTATTCGATTTGTGTGATTTTCAAGATAAATATCACATTTCTCAATTAATTCCTATTAATTAATCATTTTCCCTAAGTTGGACTTAAGAAAAAATTAATTACCAATTAATTAACTTAATTAAGGCCTTTCTAGGTGAATTTTCTTAAAAACAATATGGGTTCTAGAGTCCTCGTGTTTCTTAGCCTCTCTAACAACTCTCGAGACCAGAACACCATCCGATTTTGTATGTATATGATCTTCTAATGACATGGAACAATGAAAATTATATTGCATCCATAAAGGAAGAATTGAGTAAATGTTTTGAAATGAAAGATTTGGGATATGTTCACTACTATCTAGGTATTTAAGTAACCCAACATATGAAGTTTATATTCCTCTCTCAAAATAATTACATTGGAGATTGTCAAAGAATTTGACATGATTGAGTGTAATCATTTGACCACTCCAATGGAACAAAATTTAAAGCTCACATCCACAAAACAAAATGAATTTGTGGATGCAACAAAGTACAAACAATGCGTAGGAAGTCTTAACTACCTTACTACTATGGTCTTCATTTGTTGTTGGAATTCTCTCCAGGTTTATGCAAAAGTCTTTTGATGGACATTGGTCTACCGAAATAAATAAATAAATAAATAAAATTAAAGTACTTGAAGGGAACTTCTGACTTTGGACTCGAGTATACACAGGTGGATGACTTCAACTTGATCAGATACTCTTATTCAAATTTAGATGGAGATAAAGAAAATGGAGTATCTACTTTAGGTTATGTTATGTGTCTTGGATCAATAGTTGTCTCGTGGAGGTCGCACAAACAATTAGTTCCACGAGATTCCATAACATAAGTGAAATATGAGGTTTGTCTACTGAAGCAAAAATATATATATATATAGCCCCATGGGTTAGCTCAACTGGTCAAATAAGTGCCTCGCCATTCAAGAAGTCACGAGGTCAATTCTCCCCAAAGCCCTTAGGGTTAGGCCTAGCTATTGGCCGCGGGGCTTGATACCCTTGATCAAGCTCAGATATTTCCATGGACGTAGTGACCACCTAGTGACCGCGGGTGTCCTTGAACCACCATTAAAAGCCCAAGGGTTAGCTCAATTGGTCAAACAAGTGCCTCGTTGTTGGGGAGGTCACAGGGTCAATTCTCCCCAAATCCCTAGGGGTTAGGACTAGCTATTGGCCGTGGGGCTTGATACCCTTGATCAAGCTCAAATATTTCCGTGGACGTATTGGCTACCCGGTGACCACAGGGGTCCGTGAATCACCAGAGAAAAAATGAATTAATAAATTAATAAATAAGTAAATAAAATTAAAGTACTTGAAGGGAACTTATGACTTTGGACTCAAGTATACACAGGTGGATGACTTCAACTTGATTGGATACTCTTATTCAGATTTTGATGGAGATAAAGAAAATGGAGTATCTACTTTAGGTTATGTTATGTGTCTTCAATTAATAGTTGTCTCTTGGAGGTCACACAAACAATTAGTTCCACGAGATTCCACAATATAGGTGAAATATGAGGTAGTTACAGAAATTGTGTGGCTCGGGAAAAATATTGAAAATTTGTAGGAGAAACAAGTGCATTCTACTACTCTTTTGAATGAAAATACTTCTGCAATAAAATTGGCCAAGAACCCAAAGTGCCATGATCGTACCAAACATATCAATACAAAGTATTATTTTATTCGAAAACATGTTGAGGCCAACACTATTCACCTACACCATTGTTCCACAAATGAGAAAATTGCAAACATCTTCACCAAAGGGCTTGGAAGAGAAATGTTTGAAAGATTCATAATGATGCTTAATCACCAACATCCCTTCAAAGTAAGGGGGGGAGGGGGTCAGGGAAATTTGACACATAATGTTAGAGATTAGGAAATATTGTCAATATTGTAAAGATAAAAATGAGAAGAGGAAGAGATATTGGAATACGAAGTCCAATAGTCTCCCTATCCTTGTATATATTAGTGATTTTCCTAATCAAATTTATTACTTCTTGGAGTTACTAATGCATGATATCACAATTGGGATTGGCACTATTCATCCTCGTACTTTATTTTGGACCCGTAAACTTAGCCTTGGATGTTGACATAGCTCAAAGAAAGATAAAATCATAGAAATTCACATTATAAGAAAAATGAAAAATGAAAAATATGGCCATGACATTTATTTAACGTGTGGAAAAATCCTAATATGAGTTCTTCTCCCCTCATTATGCGTCACCTAGTTCCTCAATAATTTAATGCTTGTCTAAAGAAAGGAACTCATGTATGTCCCAACCCTAATGTGCAAGAAATTTCTTCAACTTAAAGGGGTAAAAAAAAATCCCAAAAGAAAGCTTCAACTCCTAAGTTATGCACCTAATAAACACAAATTGTAAAATAGTAAAAGGTGTGCCATAATGGTGGAAAACGCAGGCCGAGGAAAGGGGTAACCCATGCCTCCATTATTGATCCCTCCTTACATCTACACACTCAAGATGTTGGAACCCCATTAGTTGGTCACATGGCTATGGCACTTGCCTTGAATAATTTCTCACTCTGGAACCATAATTATCACACACACCTATCGATTGATGGGATAACCTGGGACATGTCATTCTCATTGGGGTTAAAAAGACCTAATAGGGTTTTTTACCTAACCATCCACTTGTTTACATGTCCTAATCTAGTTAGACATTTGAAGGTGAATTTTCTGTAAAGTATTTTTGTGCCCATAAGATTAGGTATGGTCCACTATGAAGCATTTACGATTGTTGTCCCTAATGATTGATGACGTCACTCAATATTGAGGGGTTTTGTTAGGTGGGATTATCACAACAGTATAATTCCATTTTGAGTTTATAATCATCCCATTCAACAACACTCCAAGAGGACATTGTACCCCCTCCAGAGAGAAATTATGATCATGATGATGCAACATTTTTCCTTTAGGTATGAGAATTGGGCTATGAGATAATTCCACATGGTACTTGTCTCTCATGAGTACCAGCAAATGCTGCAACTTTGAGCCACTAATGGTTTGGTTTTGGATTTACTGATGATGTTCCCATATGGACCTAGAATGCCCCTAATTTGGCCTTCACATGATGTGCATTACTTGTTCCAGAGCGTGAATGATGAATATCTATACTTGAGATGACATGGAGGACTTGCACATCACTAGTAAACTCTAACGCTTGAGCATGATGGTTCCATGTCACCACTTTTACCCTAGAAGGGTGACATACAACACAAATTTGATGACCTCTTTGTTTTGGAGGAATTTATGGTGGCATATGCTAATATTTTGGGATTTTCCTTGGAGTATGGAACACTCATGATCCATTTGTCACTTGCTTCTAGCATATTGAGAATTTATGGAGGATGATGCCATAGTGGAGGACATTATTTTCCCACATGTGTGAGCTATTTTTGCATTTTTTGTTTTGTTTTTGAGCTATATCAAGGTCAGATTGCGACCTCCCATTTGTTGAAACTTAAGCACACTTGATTTATGGATTTTCTTGTAAATTTAGTGAAAATAAGGCAATTTAATCTTCATATAAATAGAGGAGACAATATTCCACATTTTATCATCACACATTAATTCATTCTTCTCTTCAAAAAAGAGTGTGAATTAGTCTCTTGTCTTTATATTGGGTCAAAATGTGATTCTTTCGTGGTGCGAGTTCTATTGGAGATGGATTCTACTTGAAGATGTTTTCCTAGGATTGATTAAGTGTTTCTAATGGAGAATTTTGTAAGTTTAATACCTATTTTTGTATTTAGCATATTTTATTTGTGTAGTAGAGTTTGTATTTTTTGTCATGATATAATTTATAAATCTATCTTGAAATCTTGCTCCTTTATGATATGAAATTTTTTTCTCTTTGAAACCTTTAAGGAACCTCTAAGTGTGCATTTCTTACATTTAAAATATCCCCTAATAAGTTAAATCACTAGGGTTTTAAAATTGGATTCCCTAGTCACCTCCTTTACTCCAACAAGCTTGTTCTCATTGAGATTTACCATAGAAGATTCCATCAAGCCCATTTAGAACAAGGTACTAGTCATTAAAGTTTTGATCAACCTCATTACTTATTAAATTCTCCTCCTTTCTTTCTCTTATATACCTATGGTTAGGGCTACGATTTTATGTAAAAATTATATAAAAAGTAAATTTATGTTTGATGGTTTATATTAAAGAAAAATCTAGCATCATTGCATGTTAAAACCCTCCTCTTTAGGGCTAATGTCATCATTTATTTATTGTTTATGTATGTTTTTTTTTACTTGTGTGTAGCATCGAGAAGTATTCTCGCATGCCAAAATGGCTTCCTAAGTCGGCCAAGGAAAATCATGAAAATTAAAAAAAATCTAATTCTATTTTTGGGAGTCTTGTAGCCTCAAAATTGTCAAGTTGGTCCCACCATGAAAGGGTGTGACCCTTGGGGAAAATTCACCATCTGACAAGGATAAATACACAAGTTGACTTCCTCATTTTGAGTAATTCGAATAACACACTCTCTCTTCTATTCTAATCCACATGTGAAAAGTTAAGAAGAAGATCTAAGGTTTGATTAAGTTATAGAAACTACCATGTGACCAAGTTTTGGCTTGCTTTGTTTGACCAAGAATCTGGTTGTGTTTGACCAAGAACCTGTCCAAGTTTGACTGTTGGAGTAAGTCAAATTTTACCGCAAGAGCATTTCGAGCTTGACTACAGAGAGAGGTTGTTTGATTGTAGGAAGTGAACTGCAGGGGTCAACCACAAGCCCAAATTTGACCGCAAGAGATTTGTTGCCCATGTCAAAAGTTGACCAAAATTGAGTATTTTGAAGGCATTTTGAGCATTAACTGAGCTAGTATTTAACCAAATTTGACTTGTATGTTGGATATGGATTTTGGCGCAAATTTACAGAATATTAATGGAATTTTAAATATTACCGAAGAACAATTTCTTCTAGAAGAAAATTTGTTGGCTTTTCTCCCAAGTTTGGGTTTCCCAGGGAAAATTGGTTATCTTTATTATGCTTGGATGTCTCTTTATGATCCTATTATTTTCATTGCATTGTTGTTGATATTTTTTATGTATAATTTCTCAATGATATAAGTGGCATAAGATAAATTGTTTGGAAATCATTAGGAAGTAATTACCAAATCAGAAAATTGGTTTCTATTGTTTATCGTTGTAGAAATTCAACATGGTACTAGAGCTTTGTTCAAAGAAACACTATTGAAATCAACCCTGGAGACAAGTGTTCAAGCAACTTAATTAGTTTTTGGGTATCTTTCCTAAAATGGCACCAAGTCTTAGAGTTCAAGATAGATTAGTTGGTACCATCAACTTCAAATCTTGGAATACCAATATACTCCTTATCTTGGAGTAGAACGAACTTCAGGATCATGTGGAGAAATTCATTCCAAAGCCAAAGGAAGCTAAATAAAAAGGCCAAATATAAGAAAAATAAATCCAAGGATAAGAGAATATTTATAGATTCCATAAAATATCACTTGATTCCTCATGTCGTTGGATTAAAGGTTTCCATGGTATTATATAATGCTCTAGTAAAATTCTATCCAAGCAATAATACCAACATGAATTTAGCCTTGAAAAATCATCTTCGTAATATCACAATGACTAGATTATGAAGACAATGGGAAACATTTTTAATATTGTAAATATAAAAATAAGAAGATGAAGAGACATTGGAATATGAATTCCAATATTCTCCCTCTCCTTGTATATATTAGTGGTTTTCCTAATCAAATTTATCAGTTCTTGGAGTTACCAATGCATGGTCTAAAAATTGGGATTGGCACTCTTCATCCTCATCCTTGAGTTTGGACCCGTAAACTTAGCCTTGGATGTTGACATAGCTCAAAGAAATATAAATCATAGAAATTCACATTATAATAAAAATGTAAAATTCAAGATATGGCTAGGATATTTATTTAATGTGTGGAAAAAGCCGAATATGAGCTCTACTCCCCTCATTATCCATCACCCAATTCCTCAAGCATTTAATGCTTTGTCTAAAGAAAATAACTCTTGTATGTCCCAACCTAATGTGAAAGAAATTTCTTCAACTTAAAGGGGTAATGAAAAATAGCAAAAGCAAGCTTCAACTCCTAAGTTATGCACCTCATAAAGACAAACCGTAAAAGAATAGAAGGTGCACCCTTTGGGTGGAAAAAGCAGGCCAATGAAATTGATAACTCTTGCCTCCATTATTTCTCCCTCCTTTCATCTACACATTTAATATGTTAGGACCCCATTAGTTGGTCACATTGCTATGCCACTTGCCTTGAACTATTGATCATCTAACTGCATGCAACACCTGTACACTAAAACTAGTTTACAACTACTTGTTACACTGCCTTGGAATCTCCACCATAGCTGAGGAACCTGAATTCCTTGCATGCACTAGATATTTTGAGTTGATTGATCATTTAATGGAATGTTCATCGAGTTAGACTATTGTCCCACTGCACAATTGACCTTCCACTAGTTCCATTAATTATTAGAACCAGTTTAACTAAACACAACTGATATAACTAAACTGGATTACTAAAATTTAACCATCACACATGCTTAATTGAACTCCAAGCCCTCTAACTCAAATATACTGATCTAATTGAGTGACAAGAGCCATGTCACACAAGTTAATTGCCTCCAAGTTGTCTGCTAATGTGGAAATTCAAATTTTCTAAATTTGACCAAGGTAAAGTCAAATTGAGACTTTCTTGCTACACTTCTCAAGACTCCCTCTTAGCAAGAAATGAATTATCAACTACCCCTATCCTGCACCTGTGGAATTTGAAACCTACCTCTTGACAATGTGTTTTTCAAGATTTCAACATCTTATTTCTCTATCAAAATGTATTGTAGCAACCTTATCTGCCTCTACACACAGTCCCATAAATTATGATATTAGATATATATATGCTTGGGTAAATTGTGAAATATCAAATTCTCATAGAGCTTAATGTAACTCTGATTATCACAATAGATCACATATGGATCCATCATCTAACCAAAAAGTCCCACAAGTATCTTTCTCATCCAGATCTTCTCACATGTTGCTTGACTTGCAACCATGTATTTTGCTTCTGCCGAGATGAGCGACACAAATACTTGCTTCTTGTTGTACTAAGAACCGTTGTGGATCCAACACTAAAAAATTCACCTGATGTACTCTTCTGGTAGGATGGACTCCCTACCCAATCTGCATCTATGAAGCCATACAACTTCACTCCCTTTGTCCATCTGTACCATAATCCATATTGGGTAGTGCCTCTAAGGTACCATAAAACATGCTTAGCTTCCTTCCAATACAATTTAGTTGTCCTAACCATAGCTTGGCTCATATTTTTGACTACATAGCACATTTATGGTTGTGTGTTCACAATATACGTCAGTGAATCAACTAGCTATTAGTAAGTGGTAGCATCAACCTCTTCCCTTGAAGTGGAATTCTCCTTCCTCCAATTGGTCGCTAGAGGCGTCTCCATCGGCTTACAACTCTCCATGAAAAATATCTGCAATATCTCATTAGCATACTTTCCTCGAGACACAAACAATTCCCCATTTCCTTGCCATAATTCCAACCCAAGGAAGTAGTGAATGAGACCCATGTCCTTCATCTCAAATTCCCTTGCAAGTTCCTCCTTGCAAGAGTTTATTAGTTTCTCATCACCTGTTAATATTAAAGCATAAAAATATAAAAAAATTATAATAAATTTACCTTCTACCAAAATATGATAAAGGTTCACATCCGCTTCACATTTTGTGAAGCCCAAACCAGTGAGATAACTATCAATCCTAGTGTAAGAAACTCGGGGTGCCTGTTTGAGACTATACAATGCTTTCTTGAGTGTAAACATATGAGATTCCTAATTAAATGTCTCCAAATCTTCTGTTTTCTCAATGTACACTTCGTCCTCAATAACACCATTTTGAAATTTTATTTTTGGATCCATCTGGTGGATCTTCCACCCCATCTGCGCAACCAGTGCAAGAATTGATCTAATGGATGAATCCCATGCTACAAGAGAAAAGGTTTCCTCATAGTCAATTCCCTCAACCTAAGAGACTCATTTAGCCACAAATATGGTCGTAAACTTATCTATGCTTTCATATGTTGCACGCTTGACCTTGAAGATCCATCTCAAACCCACAACTGATTTATTTGTTGGAATTGGGACCACTTCACAAACATTATTCTTCATGATGGATTTGTATTCTTCCACCATTGCATCAACCAAAATAGGTTGATTTACTACTTCCTCAAAAGAGTATGTCTCTTTCTCTACAAGCTCAATGATTAGAGGCATGTAGCCAGTGTACCTCTCAGGTGACCTCCTTTTTCTATGCAAATTTGCAGGAGCTTCGAAATTCTCCCTCACATCCTGTACCAGTTTATCAGTTTTCATGGTTATTTTCCTACCTTCTCTTGATGTTTCTACTCGAGTGGATGTCTTCGATCTGGCTCCTCTTTTTTCCTCCATTTTTGGTTGTTCCACAATTTCTTGAGGCTCCTACTTTGGAGTTAAAAGAACCTCTTCAAGTGGGATATGAAGCTCTCTCTCAAGAGAGCAATGTGCCACTTTCTTCTCATAACAATTTACATCCCTTTACACAATTTTCATTATGAGGGAAGGTAAGTACACATGATAATTATGTGGAGTTTTAGTGTAACCCACAAAAACTCCCAACTCTATTGTCGGCTCAAGCTTCTTCCTCGAATATTTGGAGACATGGAAGTAACAGAGGCTCCAAAAAATATGAAGTGAGACACATCTGACTTGTTCCACGAGAAAGCCTCCTCTGGTGTAATCATACCAAGAATCCAATGAGGACTCTAATTCTGCAAGTATACTATTGTGTTACATGCCTCTACCCACAAATGCAGAGGCAGACCTTGGTCATGTAGCATAGCATTTGTAATTTCCACAGTACTCTAATTCTTTCTCTCAGCTACTCCATTCTATTGTGGGTTTTGGGGTGTTGTCAACTCTCTTTGTATGCTTTCTTTCGTAGAGAAATAATTGTAATCATTTGAAACATACTCACCTCCATTACTTCTCTTGATATCCTTCACCTACTTTCTGATCTCTTTCTCAACTAGTGCCTTGAATTATACAAAATTTGAGAATTCCTCATCCTTATTCCGCATGGAGAAGATCTAGCACTTGAGAAATCATTAATAAAAGTAAAAAAAATATTTTTCTGTAAGTGGAGGTTGTCGATAAAGGTCCAAAAACATCAGTGTGGACTCTTTTCAATATTGCATGTTCTTTACTTTCTCACTCATGGAATGTTGATTTTACATGCTTCCCCAAGGTACAACCTTTGCATACATCCTGCTACTCAATTTGTCCTTTAGGGAGGCCAATGGTTATTTGTTGCATAATTTTCAAGGTGCCATGATGCAAATAGCCCAATCTCTTGTGCCATAGTTCACTAACATCGCGACTCTACACTTTCTCTACCTTGTTGGTTAATGTAACACAATATTCCACATCAAGTTTATATAGGTTCTTCACATGAACCTCGATATGCTTCACTTGTCTAATGGCTATGTGTCTTCGGAATTATTTTCCTTTGCTAAAGATCACATCATAACCATGATCTTCTAAAACTGCTACAAAGATGAGGTTCTTCTTTAGGCCTAATACAAGCATCACATCTCTGAGGAAAAGAGGGGTCCTAACTCTCTGTTAAAGGTTATTGTACCAACTTGGTAGCACTATACCTTCTGTCATCCCCAAGTTCAATATGCATATGGAGATCTTTCTCCTCTAGGTCACTAAAAAACTCTCTACACCTTGTCATGTGGAACGAGGCACCTAACTCCAAGTACCACACACTCCCCATCATAGTGTTTGGCATACATGTGATAAGGGTGAAGTCTATCTCAAACTATGAAGCCAAAGCTTCACCTGCTACTCTTGAGTTCTTATTAGAATTTGTGTGTGGAAACTTTGTAGCATAGTGTCCAAATTCATGAAAATTGAAGAATTTTATTTTGGACAAGTATTTCTTCTTGCCCCATTTGTCGAATTCTAGTTTGGTTTAAAATTTCTTCCCTTTGGCCTTCTTTCTCTTTCCAACCGATGCAAAAAAAAATTCATCCTCTCCCTTGGATGAGGTTCCATCTATGGTATTCCACTTGATCTCTTCTTGTACCAAATTAAACCACAAACATTCCCAATTTGGTAGTTTATCCCTCTTGTTCACTGATTCCTGGTAGTTATGCCAGCATTTGGGAAGGCCTAGAAGAGCTAGGCTCACCAGGTCATCTTTTGCAACATTTACACCAACCCCTCCAAACTCATCCCGAACTTGTTTAGATCTAGTGAGATAGTGTGGAATAGTGTCATTCTTTTGCATCTTGAAATTTTGAAATTTGTCATTGAGGGTTATTTTTCCATGGTCACTGATATTCTCGAGTAGTTATATCAGTGCCTTCCACATTTTGAAAGGAGTTTCTTTCCCATGGATATTTTAGACAATGTGGTCTTGCACTCCCTCCAATATTATTCTCCTTTCCTTGGCTACATCTCTCTTTCATTAAGTTATGTTATGGGCATCAACTGATCCTGTTTAACTACCTCCAAGTTGTCTACTTATGTGGAAATTTGAATTTTCTCAATATGACCAAGGCAAAGTCAAATTGAGACTTTCTTGCTACACTTCTCAATAATTATTGCCTACTACAACTGGAAATATTGGATTAATGACTAGAAACCCTTTAAGAGAAATATCCCTCTCTATGTGCACTTTCTTTTCGACTGGCATTGAATATGCTCTAGCAAACTGCTACAAACCCTTTGTGCCCAAACTAATAATCTTCTATATGAAAATATTGAGTTGTTGTTCCCTCTTCTTGCTATTAATCACTTTTCTGGTCAAATCAAATTTTATTTCACCCTACAACTAAAAATCAAACCCTTTATCCAACAATTCGCACTACTTGGCTAGGCATTATGTAACCCAAGAAAATTGCGGCCTGCTTTTCCACTTTGAATAGTGAAATTTTTCTCCTTTGACTTTGAGCTTCCTATTTTGTCAAATATGCTCTAATACCATGTCAAAATTCCTTGAAATGCAGTAACTAGAATTAATTCTCCTAACTAATTATTTAGTTTATTGATTTTATGATTAATAACAAAACATTCACAGTGCAATTTCTTCTCCAAAATAAAGATTGTGGAAGATAAACTTGAAACTGTGAAAATAATGGCACACACACAAAAGAATGACACAATTATTTTTGGACAAAAGCCCCGGAAAAACCCAATGTGGGAAAATTGGTTGTAGCAGCTAAGGGTTTTTATTATAAAGTAGCAGTGAGAAAATTCTAAGTACAACTAAATGATGAAAACCTAGCAATCCTACAGAGAAAATTCTAGCAAAAATTTTGTGAGGAATTTTCCTCACCCCACAAGCAATCCTAGCTTAATCAAGTGATCAAACTAGCTCTCCAACTGCCTCTACATAGGCCATGATCACCTCTACACGGGCCTAAACATCACTAGCACAGAACTACCTTGAATAACCTATTTACTAACTTTCGTTGGTTTGGAAGCCTTTGGCTTTGCCCTCTAGAATTTCTCCCGACCAATAGCACCTAAAACAACCCTTCCTCTAGCTAAATCGAATTTCCCTCTAAAGGCTGTTGCGCATCCCTTGCACAAACTCTCTGTGGCCATCTCTACCTCTCTACAAGATACTCTCTAGAACTAGAAAAATTCCTCTAGACTCACTATCTCTGCCCCTCTTTGTCTCTACGTCCCCTCTCTAGCTTAAACTCTTATGGCATAATGTTTCTCTTTGGAAATACCAAACTGGCTAAGGTAACTCACTCTCCAAGTCTATTCTCCATCAACCCCATCGAACTCGCCTTATAATCTCTAGTTGGGACCCCAACAACCTATATTAAACTCAATCAATGGCTTAGATCATTTCCTATTCGATTTGTGTGATTTTCAAGATAAATATCACATTTCTCAATTAATTCCTATTAATTAATCATTTTCCCTAAGTTGGACTTAAGAAAAAATTAATTACCAATTAATTAACTTAATTAAGGCCTTTCTAGGTGAATTTTCTTAAAAACAATATGGGTTCTAGAGTCCTCGTGTTTCTTAGCCTCTCTAACAACTCTCGAGACCAGAACACCATCCGATTTTGTATGTATATGATCTTCTAATGACATGGAACAATGAAAATTATATTGCATCCATAAAGGAAGAATTGAGTAAATGTTTTGAAATGAAAGATTTGGGATATGTTCACTACTATCTAGGTATTTAAGTAACCCAACATATGAAGTTTATATTCCTCTCTCAAAATAATTACATTGGAGATTGTCAAAGAATTTGACATGATTGAGTGTAATCATTTGACCACTCCAATGGAACAAAATTTAAAGCTCACATCCACAAAACAAAATGAATTTGTGGATGCAACAAAGTACAAACAATGCGTAGGAAGTCTTAACTACCTTACTACTATGGTCTTCATTTGTTGTTGGAATTCTCTCCAGGTTTATGCAAAAGTCTTTTGATGGACATTGGTCTACCGAAATAAATAAATAAATAAATAAAATTAAAGTACTTGAAGGGAACTTCTGACTTTGGACTCGAGTATACACAGGTGGATGACTTCAACTTGATCAGATACTCTTATTCAAATTTAGATGGAGATAAAGAAAATGGAGTATCTACTTTAGGTTATGTTATGTGTCTTGGATCAATAGTTGTCTCGTGGAGGTCGCACAAACAATTAGTTCCACGAGATTCCATAACATAAGTGAAATATGAGGTTTGTCTACTGAAGCAAAAATATATATATATATAGCCCCATGGGTTAGCTCAACTGGTCAAATAAGTGCCTCGCCATTCAAGAAGTCACGAGGTCAATTCTCCCCAAAGCCCTTAGGGTTAGGCCTAGCTATTGGCCGCGGGGCTTGATACCCTTGATCAAGCTCAGATATTTCCATGGACGTAGTGACCACCTAGTGACCGCGGGTGTCCTTGAACCACCATTAAAAGCCCAAGGGTTAGCTCAATTGGTCAAACAAGTGCCTCGTTGTTGGGGAGGTCACAGGGTCAATTCTCCCCAAATCCCTAGGGGTTAGGACTAGCTATTGGCCGTGGGGCTTGATACCCTTGATCAAGCTCAAATATTTCCGTGGACGTATTGGCTACCCGGTGACCACAGGGGTCCGTGAATCACCAGAGAAAAAATGAATTAATAAATTAATAAATAAGTAAATAAAATTAAAGTACTTGAAGGGAACTTATGACTTTGGACTCAAGTATACACAGGTGGATGACTTCAACTTGATTGGATACTCTTATTCAGATTTTGATGGAGATAAAGAAAATGGAGTATCTACTTTAGGTTATGTTATGTGTCTTCAATTAATAGTTGTCTCTTGGAGGTCACACAAACAATTAGTTCCACGAGATTCCACAATATAGGTGAAATATGAGGTAGTTACAGAAATTGTGTGGCTCGGGAAAAATATTGAAAATTTGTAGGAGAAACAAGTGCATTCTACTACTCTTTTGAATGAAAATACTTCTGCAATAAAATTGGCCAAGAACCCAAAGTGCCATGATCGTACCAAACATATCAATACAAAGTATTATTTTATTCGAAAACATGTTGAGGCCAACACTATTCACCTACACCATTGTTCCACAAATGAGAAAATTGCAAACATCTTCACCAAAGGGCTTGGAAGAGAAATTTTTGAAAGATTCATAATGATGCTTAATCACCAACATCCCTTCAGAGTAAGGGGGGGAGGGGGTCAGGGAAATTTGACACATAATCTTTAGAGATTAGGAAATATTGTCAATATTGTAAAGATAAAAATGAGAAGAGGAAGAGATATTGGAATACGAAGTCCAATAGTCTCTCCTATCCTTGTATATATTAGTGATTTTCATAATCAAATTTGTTAGTTCTTGGAGTTACTAATGCATCATATCACAATTGGGATTGGCACTATTCATCCTCGTACTTTATTTTGGACCCATAAACTTAGCCTTGGATGTTGACATAGCTCAAAGAAAGATAAAATCATAGAAATTCACATTATAAGAAAAATGAAAAATGAAAAATATGGCCAGGACTTTTATTTAACGTGTGGAAAAATCCTAATATGAGTTCTTCTCCCCTCATTATCCGTCACCTAGTTCCTCAATAATTTAATGCTTGTCTAAAGAAAGGAACTCATGTATGTCCCAACCCTAATGTGCAAGAAATTTCTTCAACTTAAAGGGGTAAAAAAAAATCCCAAAAGAAAGCTTCAACTCCTAAGTTATGCACCTAATAAACACAAATTGTAAAAGAATAAAAGGTGTGCCGTAATGGTGGAAAAAGCAGGCCGAGGAAAGGGGTAACCCATGCCTCCATGATTGATCCCTCCTTACATCTACACACTCAAGATGTTGGAACCCCATTAGTTGGTCACATGGCTATGGCACTTGCCTTGAAGAATTTCTCACTCTGGAACCATAATTATCACACACACCTATGGATTGATGGGATAATCTGGGACATGTCATTCTCTTTGGGGTTAAAAACACCTAATAAGGTTTTTGACCTAACCATCCACTTGTTTACATGTCCTAATCTAGTTAGACATTTGAAGGTGAATTTTCTGTAAAGTATTTTTGTGCCCATAAGATTAGGTATGGTCCACTATGAAGCATTTACGATTGTTGTCCCTAATGATTGATGACGTCACTCAATATTGAGGGGGTTTTGTTAGGTGGGATTATCAAAACAGTATAATTCCATTTTGAGTTTATAATCATCCCATTCAACAACACTCCAAGAGGACATTGTACCCCCTCCAGAGAGAAATTATGATCATGATGATGCAACATTGTTCCTTTAGGTATGAGAATTGGGCTATGAGATAATTCCACATGGTACTTGTCTCTCATGAGTACCAGCAAATGCTGCAACGTTGTCCACTAATGGTTTGGTTTTGGATTTACTGATGATGTTCCCATATGGACCTAGAATGCCCCTAAGTTGGCCTACACATGATGTGCATTACTTGTTCCAAAGCGTGAATGATGAATATATATCCTTGAGATGACATGGAGGACTTGCACATCACTAGTAAACCCCAACGCTTGAGCATGATGGTTCCATGTCACCACTTTTACCCTAGAAGGGTGACATACAACCCAAATTTGATGACCTCTTTGTTTTGGAGGAATTTATGGTGGCATATGCTAAAATTTGGGGATTTTCCTTGGAGTATGGAACACTCATGATCCATTTGTCACTTGCTTCTAGCATATTGAGAATTTATGGAGGATGATGCCATAGTGGAGGACATTATTTTCCCACATGTGTGAGCTATTTTTGCATTTTTTGTTGTGTTTTTGAGCTATATCAAGGTCAAATTGTGACCTCCCATTTGTTGAAACTTAAGCACACTTGATTTATGGATTTTCTTGTAAATTTAGTGAAAATAAGGCAATTTAATCTTCATATAAATAGAGGAGACAATATTCCAAATTTTATCATCACACATTAATTCATTCTTCTCTTCAAAAAAGAGTGTGAATTAGTCTCTTGTCTTTATATTGGGTCAAAATGTGATTCTTTCGTGGTGCGAGTTCTATTGGAGATGGATTCTTACTTGAAGATGTTTTCCTGGGATTGATTAAGTGTTTCTAATGGAGAATTTTGTAAGTTTAATACCTATTTTTGTATTTAGCATATTTTATTTGTGTAGTAGAGTTTGTATTTTTTGTCATGATATAATTTTTAAATCTATCTTGAAATCTTGCTCCTTTATGATATGAAATTTTTTTCTCTTTGAAACCTTTAAGGAACCTCTAAGTGTGCATTTCTTACATTTAAAATATCCCCTAATAAGTTAAATCACTAGGGTTTTAAAATTGGATTCCCTAGTCACCTCCTTTACTCCAACAAGCTTGTTCTCATTGAGATTTACCATAGAAGATTCCATCAAGCCCATTTAGGACAAGGTACTAGTCATTAAAGTTTTGATCAACCTCATTACTTATTAAATTCTCCTCCTTTATTTCTCTTATATACCTATGGTTAGGGCTACGGTTTTATGTAAAAATTATATAAAAAGTAAATTTATGTTTGATGGTTTATATTAAAGAAAAATCTAGCATCATTGCATGTTAAAACCCTCCTCTTTAGGGCTAATGTCATCATTTATTTATTGTTTATGTATGTTTTTTTTTACTTGTGTGTAGCATCGAGAAGTATTCTCGCATGCCAAAATGGCTTCCTAAGTCGGCCAAGGAAAATCATGAAAATTAAAAAAAATCTAATTCTATTTTTGGGAGTCTTGTAGCCTCAAAATTGTCAAGTTGGTCCCACCATGAAAGGGTGTGACCCTTGGGGAAAATTCACCATCTGACAAGGATAAATACACAAGTTGACTTCCTCATTTTGAGTAATTCGAATAACACACTCTCTCTTCTATTCTAATCCACATGTGAAAAGTTAAGAAGAAGATCTAAGGTTTGATTAAGTTATAGAAACTACCATGTGACCAAGTTTTGGCTTGCTTTGTTTGACCAAGAATCTGGTTGTGTTTGACCAAGAACCTGTCCAAGTTTGACTGTTGGAGTAAGTCAAATTTTACCGCAAGAGCATTTCGAGCTTGACTACAGAGAGAGGTTGTTTGATTGTAGGAAGTGAACTGCAGGGGTCAACCACAAGCCCAAATTTGACCGCAAGAGATTTGTTGCCCATGTCAAAAGTTGACCAAAATTGAGTATTTTGAAGGCATTTTGAGCATTAACTGAGCTAGTATTTAACCAAATTTGACTTGTATGTTGGATATGGATTTTGGCGCAAATTTACAGAATATTAATGGAATTTTAAATATTACCGAAGAACAATTTCTTCTAGAAGAAAATTTGTTGGCTTTTCTCCCAAGTTTGGGTTTCCCAGGGAAAATTGGTTGTCTTTATTATGCTTGGATGTCTCTTTATGATCCTATTATTTTCATTGCATTGTTGTTGATATATTTTATGTATAATTGCTCAATGATATAAGTGGCATAAGATAAATTGTTTGGAAATCATTAGGAAGTAATTACCAAATCAGAAAATTGGTTTCTATTGTTTATCATTGTAGAAATTCAACATGGTACTAGAGCTTTGTTCAAAGAAACACTATTGAAATCAACCCTAGAGACAAGAGTTCAAGCAACTTAATTAGTTTTTGGGTATCTTTCCTAAAATGGCACCAAGTCTTAGAGTTCAAGATAGATTAGTTGGTACCATCAACTTCATATCTTGGAATACCAATATACTCCTTATCTTGGAGTAGAACGAACTTCAGGATCATGTGGATAAATTCATTCCAAAGCCAAAGGAAGCTAAATAAAAAGGCCAAATATAAGAAAAATAAAGCCAAGGATAAGAGATCTTTATAGATTCCATAAAATATCACTTGATTCCTCATGTCGTTGGATTAAAGGTTTCCATGGTAGTATATAATGCTCTAGTAAAATTCTATCCAAGCAATAATACCAACATGAACTTAGCCTTGAAAAATCATCTTCGTAATATCACAATGACTAGATTATGAAGACAATGGGAAACATTTTTAATATTGTAAATATAAAAATAAGAAGATGAAGAGACATTGGAATATGAATTCCAATATTCTCCCTCTCCTTGTATATATTAGTGGTTTTCCTAATCAAATTTATCAATTCTTGGAGTTACCAATGCATGGTCTAACAATTGGGATTGGCACTCTTCATCCTCATCCTTGAGTTTGGACCCATACACTTAGCCTTGGATGTTGACATAGCTCAAAGAAATATAAATCATAGAAAGTCACATTATAATAAAAATGTAAAATTCAAGGTATGGCTAGGATATTTATTTAATGTGTGGAAAAAGCCTAATATGAGCTCTACTCCCCTCATTATCCATCACCCAATTCCTCAAGCATTTAATGCTTTGTCTAAAGAAAATAAATCATGTATGACCCAACCTAATGTGAAAGAAATTTCTTCAACCTAAAGGGGTAATGAAAAATAGCAAAAGCAAGCTTCAACTCCTAAGTTATGCACCTCATAAAGACAAACCGTTAAAGAATAGAAGGTGCACCCTATGGATGGAAAAAGCAAGCCAATGAAAGGGGTAACTCGTGCCTCCATGATTTCTTCCTCCTTTCATCTACACATTTAATATGTTAGGACCCCATTAGTTGGTCACATTGCTATGCCACTTGCCTTGAACTATTTCTCACTCCCGAACCATAATTATCACATACATTGATGCCACAGGCCATAGGGTTTGTACTGAATAATTAGCACACACAGTAGAACTGAAAACCACACATTATGTATGCAAAATAAAAACTTAGAAATAATTAATTAATAAACAAAATATTTACAAGAGAACTATTGGCCTCATGCTTGGCCACTCACTCTTCACTCATACTCACTTACATGCCTCGTGGGCTCACCATGATTTATACAAGTGAATCTAAATCCCAAGTAGGTTCTAGATCCTAAACAAACTCCCATAATATCTCTCATGATCCATAAAAACTCCCATCTAATCCCTTATCTCTAGATAAGATCTAACTAACCCACAAATCTCTTAACTCTTCCAAAATACTCTCAAACCTTCTCCATTTACAATAATTCTCATTCTCTCCTAAAATTATAGGAAAAATACATTAAATAAGTAAATCATAACTTAGGAAACTAACTCCTTTAGTAAACATTCAACCCTAGGTTAGATGCACCTACATCATACTTCCTAGGTAAAAGAAAGTCATGATCTCCTAACGATATGTCTTCATAAGTTGATAAAATTCCTCCTGGATCCCAAACTTTAGCATGTTATTGATCATCCATTCTTTGTTGTTCTGCTTCAATGGTTGTGTCTTTTAATTCGTTGGGTTTCCAAACTTGTGTGCTGCAATTCTCCTCCTTTTTTGTTGATGTATACTTGTGCAGTCAAATGTATCATGTTGTTGTCTTTCTGCCTCTTCTTTCAATATCTTGGTTTATGTGCTTTTTCCATTATTTTCTTTAGTATTTCAATTTCAATTTCCAATCTAGTTTCCAACTAAAATTTACTGTTTTTATTTGGGAAAATAATTTATATTCATCAACATTAAATCGTATAATGTTCAAGTGCCACATTTTCACTGCTTGAACAATTCTTTTCCTTATCTGCAACTTGACTAGATGCAGGTTCCATCAACATCTTTTCTAGTAATTGTAGTTCTTCTTTACATTTCATAAGAATTTTATGGTCTCTTTCAAAAATCATTTTAACAAACTGGTCTTCATCCTTCCATGAAATAGAATTAGTGCCTTGTCCATCATATGCAACACATCTTGCATCCACACACCAATTGTCATATTAAAAAACATAAGGCTTTATAGTATCAACAGATAATTTTGTCCTCAAGTCTTTATG
Organism: Pinus taeda; assembly: GCA_000404065.3. Classification (NCBI taxonomy): domain Eukaryota; kingdom Viridiplantae; phylum Streptophyta; class Pinopsida; order Pinales; family Pinaceae; genus Pinus; species Pinus taeda. The sequence continues at coordinate 62,978 of APFE030514841.1, forward strand.
TTGATATTATAAATAGTTTGTGGCACCATTTGTGGGAATCGAACCCATGTTCACATCAATATACTTCATTTCAGTATCATAATCATCCTCACCAAGCATCGATCCTTGTTCTAGTTCACAAATTCATACATTCATCTCGGTTATCTGAAGTGTTTCTGCTTCCCTTAAAAAAACTTTCAACTTGTGTTTTTGTCTTCTTGTGATCAACTGCTTGATTGGTCATCTAGTTGTCTTCTCATTATCCATCCATGTTGCTAACTTTGTAGTAGTTCCATTGACACATCAAGTCATCCCTTCAAATCAATGATCTATTTCTAGAACTCTTCATCATGTACGCCAACTGTTATGGCATCACTGTGGCTTTTCCCTGGATTTTGCAAATGACTATCCATAATCATCTTCATCTCCTTCTTCCCTTGCATAAGCTTCTATGTACTTTGCTTTCTTTGGTAAAAACTACTGCAATACCCATTGTCTTTATAAAATATTGACCAGACTTTGGGCGTCGGGCTCTACCGATCATGCACCCAATTACAATCACCAACTTAAACTTAAATGCACTTTTAACTTGACTTATGACTCTTTAACTCTAAACTTTTAATTTGGCATCAACACTTCATTAATGGACCTTGGTACAACAAAAAATACACCATTTTACATATCACTACATGACTATAATCTTTTATTTAACTTCAGAGCTTAATAATTACAATAATTAATAGTGGACTTTGACTCTAACTTTAATTCATCCTTAACTTGACTCAAGCTATACAACTTAGACATTGACTTCTTGATTACAATTTTCTTCATTAACCTTTCACATCCACCCTTAACACATTCTTTACCCAACATAAACTCACCCTCTATACTTACACACCCCATACATAACATGGACTTTCAAGTTTCTAAAATAATATAAAAAATTTACTCCACTAATTCTCTCTCATACTCCATTCTTATTATATTATAATAACATAGAGCACTAATTCTCTCACCTCCATCCCTTTTAATTGAAGTTCCAATCACTTTATAGTTAATCAACCATCTTATGACTTCCTTAACTAACTACTATGCCAATCATAACTTTATTACTTTTCAATGACACCCCTTTACTCCACTTTCTTAAAATATAATATTATAATGTCACTCTAATTTATTTCTCCTTTAAAGAGCCTGGAGGTTCACATGCCACATTCACATGAAACATTTATCCTTTGACCTTTCTTATGCACAAAAAAAAATTAAAATATTACTTGATTTTTAATGTTGTTCTTCATTCACATAATTTGTTGGAGATATTTTTAAATTGATTTATACTTTATGCATATAATTTGTTGGAGATCTTACGTACGCACAAGCTTGCAACACAAGGATTCCTCTGCGGTTTTGGCCCACGAGTTGGCTACATGTGGCCTTCTCCTTTAACGTGATTAGCAGATTTGATGAAGAGATCTATTGGATTCTAATATGTTTCAAGCAGTCCTTTGGTTCGACCGTCTGGAGAGAGTGGCACAGCTGCACAACATTCAAAACGCTAAAGGAGAACAGGGGAGGAAGGGTAGAGTCCCGATATGCTCAACCAATGTCATCACTCTGGTGATAGTTTCCCTCTCTCTATGTATGCTGCAGCTTCTCCATATTTTTATATTTTTTTAATGGATTCAATGCTATTTACCAATCAATTAAACCGATCAAAACCATATCCAATCGACAGGAATTCTTACCAGAATTATAAATCCCCGTCCTCATATTATCCTATAATGTGCCATTCAAAGCAATTCCTCCACGAAGAATCAACGATGATTTCAACCAAAAAACAGGAAATCTAGCCATTTCTTCAATGTCGATGCATTTACCCCGTAGGCAGTAGATCTCTAGAGAAACCATTTTGAAATGCAGACCTCACACACAAGTTTCACACTAATCTCTGCAATTCGGCTCCCTCACAGCGCTTCAATTCTCAGCGATGGTGATCCTGGCTTCTTTATGAAGGCCTATAATTTCTTGCAATTTTATAATCCTCACACATAGTGATTGATTGTTGAAGAATCTAGGGCAATTAGAGTAATAATATTTTTCTCTGGATGATAACTATTTGTGAGGTACTTTTTACTTTTTCTTATTAGTACATATTCTCTTGATATTATTAATGTATTTTCTTACTCCATTAAATAATTAGCAAAAGAAAAGAGACAAGAGCACAAGATGTTGGCTCTATGCCACGGCTAAAACTTCTCACTCTTTGAGAGGAAAACCCACAAATTCTTTTTATAGAGATTCCAATTGATGAATACCAAGACCATGACCTTTAACTTATTTAGCCACTCCAAGACCAAGACACCAATCCTCTTCTTTGTCATTGTTGAGATCATCATTAATGCAATTGAAGTCATCACTGCTGCAACACTGAGGCCTTTACTACTGCACCACCAAGTTCATTATTGTTGCATCACAGCTCCACCTTGCTGCACCGAGATCATTGTTGTACCATCGAGATCTTCATCATAACAGTGAGACCTCTGCACTGAGACATGAGAGTTGTATCGAGATCTTCATCATGATTATGACCGAGACCATGATTGCAACAAAGTCGAGATCATAATTGTGTCTAGAATGTATGTCACACCGAGATCATCCTCATCACAACTATGCCGAGACTGTGATTGTGTCTAGAGCGTATGCCGAGAGGGTATCACTGTGAGATCACCTAGATCCTCCATCACAAATATGCTAAAATTATGACTAGGTTTAGCATGTCGAGACAATGATCACTAAGACTGTGAGAAGGTCGAGACTTCCTTTGTACTATGGACAGACCTCCTAAGCGACATCCAGAATCTTCCTGTGACTGCCCTCTCTTCTTGTGACATCCAAAATCTTCCTCTGACAGTCTTTCGAAAACTTCAAATGAATTTGAGTTTTGTACTTTCTGTGGTGACCCTAGCTGCATATATATAGTGTTTTTCCTCTACATTTGAACTGGCATGACATGTGGAATGGGTGTCTCTATAGATGAGCCTACATGACTTCTTTAGCTATTTTGGAGGTTGACTTCTTCAAGAGGGATTGTGCTTGTCTTTGGAGGGCTTCTTGACATTTCTATATTGACTTGTATACATTAAACATAGGCTCAAGAAGAGCTTCTTCATACATGACATTGACTCTTTGAATTAATAATAAATCCTAAGGCTCTCAATGGGAACCACTAATAAATTACCCTCTTTCTCATGAAACCCATGTAACAAGGCATACAAAAATAATTTTATTCCTTTTATTTCATCATTTACAAAGATCATGTCATTATGAAGACCAAACCTAGTTACACTTTTCTTCAACACTCCCTCTTCATTAGGGAGGTATTCATAATGGTACTTGGTCATTCTCAATCTAAAGAATTTCTCATAAGAAGAATCGGACTGGTAATCCATATGTATAACATCATAGTAACCAACATTGTTTCCACAACAAGGCCTTGACTGGCAGCTCTATCTCTCATCAAATCAAAGCATAATGTTGGCGAGACCAATGACTATAGACACCTTCATCATTGTCTCTCAAGGTACATACCCACCTGGGTGTTCATTGAGTATGACCTTCTAGGACTATTCGTATCTTGGGTTCCCATCCCTTAAAGAATATCGGTCCTCTTACCTACTCTTATCTTGGATTCCCTACACATCCTAAAAGAGTATCGGATGCTAGATGATTTCCCAATCTTCCATTCTTTCTTCCCAAGTGAAGACAAGAATTTTGTGTCTATCTCTCCCTTTCAACTAGGTAAGATATGCCCATTCCTGTAAAAGAATGTACTCAAGCTCCCTCTAACTGGGAACTTGCCCAAGCTCCCTCTTAATTAGGGACTTGCTAGAGCTCCATCTTAACTAGGGACTCTCCTTTTCATCAGCAACTTCTTCTAGTGGGTCCTTCAGCTGCTTGATCACTTTCTTTCCTTGATGTCATGAAATCTAGTTGAGCTTCTTCCTTGTAGGGCATCAGCCATCAATCACTTTTATTCTTAGTTCATCATGTCATTCCTTTCTACATGGAAAGTGGCCTTCTTGATACATATATGGAACCTTCTTCATATGGCTACTTCTTTCTCATCATTATTCTTTTAGGAATTTCCATCTACCAGATGAATGCTAGTTGTACTTGCACTTACAACTCTTATTACAGTAGCCCTACATGAACTCATCCAGATATTATTTCAATAAATCAAATAGTACCTTACGAAATGGCTCTTCATCATGACATCTTCTTGTAGGTATCATCGTCCTGCATACATGTTGACACATCTCACAAAGATATCCATTATCAAGAGTCTCCATCTTTTTCAGACTCTCATCAGGCTCTTCATATCTTTCTGAGAGATTTCCTAGTCAAATCTTCTTGGTCTTTTAGATGTTGAACGTCTTCATCATGGTTCCATATCTCACAATCTCTTCCTTCCTTACACATTCCATTGCTATGGGCTTCCAATCAGAGTTCCTTAATAGTACTCAACCACCTCATACTTCATATGAGGACATATTATGTTGATTTCATCTAGTGTGATTTATGCCTCCCTGCATCCTTTCAGAGGAGGAGATCCTTTTCCCTTGATCATGCTTCTCAAGATAGAAGCAGTGATATATGTTACCTGCAACCATATGACATGACATTATAATATTAAACGCAAGAATACATACCCCATTTATCTTTAGGTCATATAGGCCTCTTTCAGCAGCTTCCTTGATTGAATTGTCTTAAAACCCTTGATCCACTTCATCTCTTATGTCATCCTACCATCATCCATGAATCCCACAAGTTGGATTTCTTGATGAAACACTTGCTTCCTCTCTAGATTAGTGAACCCTCTCATGAGGATTCCATCAAATAATCTTGAGGATCTTGCATATCCACATCTGACAGATGTTTCCTTTTTCACTTGATGTATGATAAGCCTTGTCCTAGATGACTTCATCCTTTCCTTCAATGTCCAATGATATTCCCAAGAGCTATATCCTTCATGTTTGTCTACCATGGATTTTGTTCCTTTCGTCCTTAATGATTCCCATGGTGATGTTACCATCTCTCGTTTCTAATGCTTCCATGATGCCACAATGGATCTTGTTTATCATGGTCATATCTATAACAAAATATTTAGGAGCTTATGATAAGATCCTTTTGTGAGGATACCATCTCAATCATAGTAGAGATATGTTACTCCCTATTTCCTTTGCTCTTTTCTTCAGCTTCCTCCATCTTTTCAGTGATATGAGATTTCTTTCTATAACATTGAATCTTAGCTATGTTGTTCTATCTTGTTTGAGGACCAAACTTCCTTTTCCTTTCTGCAAATGTTTGAGTCCTTTAACCTTCAATAATTTTGTCCTCAACTTGTCTTTTTATATCTAGCATAGAAACCACAAGTTTTCAAATTAGGCAACTCCCTTGTCCCATGGAAATTTGTTACCTTGCTTATCTAATGATGATTATGTTCTCATCATCTCTCCAAATATCACAATTGAGATTATATGAAGATATCCCTTCATTCTTCGATGCATGTAGATCAGGTCTTAAGTGATATGACCTTCTTTGCTGCATTTTCAGAGAATATATCTTCTAGCATTTCATATATCTCTTTGATGTCTCCTTTGCTACATAGGGATGAGAGGAACTTTGACTGATTTCATAAGAATTCCTATTGTGCCTATAGTGTATGTCAAGAGGGTATCACTGTGACATCACCTAGATCCTCCTTCATCACAAATATGCCAAGACTGTGACTGCGTTTAGTATGTCCAGACAGTGATCACTAAGACTGCGAGGAGGTCGAAACTTCCTTTGTACTATGGACAAACTCCTAAGTGGCATTCGAAATATTCTTGTGACTTCCCTCTCTTCCTGTGACAGCCTTCTGAAAACTTCAGATGAATCTGAGTTATGTGCTTTATGTGGTGACCCTAGCTGCATATATATAGTGGTTTGCCTCTATATTTGAGTTCACATGACATGTTGAACGGGTGTGTCTCTATAGGTGAACCAACATGACTTATTTAGCTATTTTGGAGGCCAACTTATTCAAGAGGAATTATGCTTGTCTTTGGAGGGCTTCTTGACATTTTTATAGACTTGCATACATTAAACATAGGCTCAAGAAGAGCTTCTTCATACATGACATTGACTCTTTGACTTAATAATAAATCATAAGGCTACAAGGCATACAAAAATAATTTTATTCCTTTTAATTCATCATTCAAAAAGATCATGTCATTATGAAGACCGAACCTAGTTACACTTTTCTTCAACATAGCGTCTTGCAAATTAAAATGGTTATATAACTTACTCGCTAAAACTCTCAACTCTTTGAAGACAAATTACACCCACTCTGATACCAAAATTTTGCCACAGACCATAGGTTCTTCACTTAATAATCAACACACGCAATACAACTAAAAACCACACAATATGTATGCACAATAAAAACTTAGAAAGAATTAATTAAGAAATCAAATATTTACAAGAGAACTATTGGCCTCATGCTTAGCTACTCACTCTTCACTCTTACGCACTAACATGCCTCATGGGCTCACCTAGATTTATACAAGTGGATCTGAATCCAAATTAGGTTCTAGATCATAAACAAACTCCCACAATATCTCTCATGATCCATAAAAACTCTCATATAATCCCTTATCTCTAGATAAGATCTAACTAACCCTCAAATCTCTCAACTCTTCTGAAATACTCTCTAAACTTCTCCTATTTACAATAATTCGCATTCTCTCCTAAAACTATAGAAAAATACATTAAATAATTAAATCCTAACTTAGGAAACTAACTCATTTAGTAAACATTCAACCCTAGGTTAGATGCACCTACATCACACATCTATGGATTTATGAGATAATCTAGGAATGTCATTCTCTTTGGGGGCTAAAAACACCTTAATAGGGTTTTTGACCTAACCATACATAATATGAGTGAGGAAATGTGTTTACATGTCCTAATCTAGCTAGACATTTCAAGCTGAATTTTGTATAAAGTGCTTTTGTGCCCCTAACATTAGGTATGGTCCACTATGAAGCATTTATGATTGTTGTCCATAGTGATTGATGCTTTCACTCAATATTGAGAGGGTTTTTCTAGGTGGGGTTATCACAATAGTATAAACCCCTTGAGAGTTGATCTTCATCCCATTCAAAAACACTCCAAGAGGCCATTGTACCCCCTCTAGAGAGAAATTTGATCTTGATGATGCAACATTACTCCTCTGAAGATGAGAATTGGGCTATGAGATAATTCCACATGGTACTTGTCTCTCATGAGTACTCCCAAATCCTGCAACTTTGAGCCACTAATGGTTTGGTGTTGGATTTATTGATGATGTGCCCAGATGGACCTAGAATGCTTCTAAGCTAGCCTTCACATGATGTGCATTACGTGTTCAAGAGTGTGAATGATGATTAGCTATCCTTGAGATGACATGGAGGGATTTCACATCACTAGTAAACCCCAATGCTTAAGCATCATGGTGTCATGTCACCACTTTTACCCTAGAAGGGTGACATACAACACAAAGGTGATGGCGTCTTTGTTTTGGAGGAATTTATGGTGGCATATGCTAATATTTTGGGATTTTTATTGGAGTATGGAACACTCATGATCCATTTGTCACTTGGTTTTGTCGTATTGAGAATTTATGGAGGATGATGCCATAGTGGAGGACATTATTTTCGCACATGTGTGGGTTATTTCGGCATTTGTTGTTATGTTTTTGAGCTAGATCAAGGTCAGCTTGTGACCTCTAATTTGTTGAAAATTAAGCACATTTGCTTTAGGGATTTTCTTGTAAATTTAGTGGAAATAAGGCAAGTTAATCCTCATATAAATAGAGGAGACAACATTCCACATTTTATCATAATATACTAATTAATTCTTCTCTTCAAAATAGAGGGTGAATTAGTCTCTTGTCTTTATATTAGGTCAAAATGTAATTTTTTCATGGTTCAAGTTCTATTGGAGATGAATTCTTACTTGGAAATGTTTTCTTGGGATTGATTAAGTGTTTCTAATGGAGAATTTTGTAAGTTTAATACCTATTTTTATATTTTTCATATTTTATTTGTGTAGTAGGGTATGTATTTTGTGTTTTGATATAATTGTTAAATATATCTTAAAATCTTGCTCCTTTATGACATGAAATTTTTTCTCTTTGAAACCTTTAAGGAAACTCGAAGTGTGCATTCCTTAAATATAAAATGTCCCCTTAGAAGGTAAATCACTAGGGTTTTAAAAGTGGATTCCCTAGTCATCCCCCTTATTCCAACAAGCTTGTTCTCATTGAACTTTACCATAGAACATTCCATCAAGTCGATTTAGGACAAGGCACTAGTCATTAAAGTTTTGATCAACCTCATTATTTATTAAATTTCTCCTCCTATATTTCTCTTATATACCTATGGTTAGGGCTACAGTTTTATGTAAAATTTACATAAAAATTAAATTTATGTTTGATGGTTTACAGTTATTAAGATAGGAATTGCACTTAATTACTATATTAAAGAAAAATATAGCATCATTGCATGTTAAAACCCTCCTCTTTGGGGCTAATATCATCATTTATTTATTGTTTATGCACGTTTCTATTCACTTGTCTGTAGCATCGGGAGGTATTCCTGCATGCCAAAACGGCCTCCCAAGTCGGCCAAGGAAAATCTTGAAAATTAAAAATTTCTAATTCTATTTTTTTGGGCTTCATGTAGGCTCAAAATTGTCAAGCCGGTCCCACCATGAAAGGGTGTGACCCTTGGGAAAAATTCATCCATTTGACAATTATAAATACACAAGTTGACTTCCTCATTTTGACAAATTCGAATAACACATTCTCTCTTCTATTCTTATCCACATGTGCAAAGTCAAGAAGAAGATCTAATGTTTAATTAAATTATAGAAGCTACCATTTCACCAAGTTTTGGCTTGTTGTGTTTGACCTAGAAGCTGGTTGTGTTTGACCGAGAAGTTGGTTGTGTTTGACCGAGAATATGTCCAAGTTTGACCATTAGAATAAGTCAAATTTGACCACAAGAGAATGGCGAGCTTGACTAAGAGAGAGACTATTTGACTGTAGGAAGTCAACTACAGTGGTCAACCACATGCCCATATTTCACCACAGGAGATTTGCTGACTAGGTCAAAAGTTGACCAAAATTGTCTATTTTGAAGGATTGTCAAGCATTAACTAGGCTAGTATTTGACCAAATTTGACTAGTATCTTTGACATGGATTTTGGCACAAATTTCTAGAATATTAATGCAATTGTACATATTAACAAAGAACAATTTCTCCTAGAAGAAAAGTTGTTAGGTTTTCTCCCAAGTTTGGGTTTCCCAAGAAAAATTTGTTACCTCTATTATGCTTGGATGTCTCTTTATGATCCTATTATTTTCATTGCATAATTGCTGAGATATTTATGTATAATTTCTCAGTGATATAAGTGGCATAAAATAAATTGATTGGAAATCATTAGGAAGTAATTAACAAATCAAAATATTGGTTTCTATTGTTCATCATTGTAGAAATTCAACATGGGATCAGAGCTTTGTTCAAAGAACAACCATTGAATTCAGCCCTAGAGACAAGTGTTCAAGCAACTTAATTGGTTTTTGGGTATCTTGCCTAAAATGGCACCAAGTCTTAGAGTTCAAGATAGATTGGATGGTACCATCAACTTCATATCTTGGAATACAAATATACTCCTTACCTTGGGGAGAATGAACTTCAGGATCATGTGGAGAAAGTCATTCCAAATCCATAGGGAGCTAAATAAAAGGCCAAATATAAGAAGAGTAAATCCAAGACTAAGAGAATCTTGGTAGATTCCGTAACATATCACTTGATTCCCCATGTCACTGGATTAAAGACTTCCATTGCAGTATATCAATAATACCAACAGGAAGTTAGCCTTGAAAAATCATCTTCATAATATCACAATGACTAGATCAAATTATGTTGTCTTATATATTATGAAAATATCCTAGATCAAAGATGAGCTTGTAGCCTTTGGAGACACCATTAAGGACTTAGAGTTTGTTACCTTATTACTCTCAATTGATTTCCTCCCTCATGGGAGCCATTTATTCAAGGAATTTTTGCACGATAAAAAAGAAACCCCATATTTGACGATCTATAGAATGATTATGTTCAAGAGGAATCAAGATTATTATCCAAAAATAACTCACAAAATTCATAGAATGAAGAAACATGGGCACTTGCATCTCATACAAGAAAAGAGAAGGGAAGAAGGAACTTTGGAAATTTTGACAAAAAGGACTTTGTAAAACTTAGCAAGAAGAGTTTAGGTAGAAGACCTACTCCTACTCAAGATAGGGAGAAGGACATGTCAAAGGTGAAGTGCTTCACTTATCATAATTTTGGACACTATGCATCCCATTGTCCTGAAATAAAAAGGAAGGAAAAGAAGCATGCATCAACAACCAAAGTTGACGATGATGATGATGAGAAGCCACCTTAGAAGAAGTAAAAAAAAAAATCATTTAGATTTGTCAAGGAATTGAAAATTACCTTCAATTCTCAATTATTTCTTCTTAAATTAAGAGACAAGTACTTTTTCTCCCTTGATTATTATTATTATTTTTAGTCGGCCTCTTGTCTTTTCATTTTTGTATTGACTTGATACTTCCATCTTACTTCCATTATGAACTTATTTTCTCATGACCTCCTGAATGAGGTTTATGGAAAAAAGGTACATTACAAAGACTAGAATTACATAGGTGGAAGCATCAAGAAGTACAAGGAAATGTTGTGACATGAGGGTTCTCCCAATAATAGGGAGTGGACTATGAGAATATTTTCGCTTCTGTCACCGATATTTAGATTGTTGGACTCAAACTTAGACTCAACAAGAATGTTTCTTGGTTAAGAGTGTATGGATTGTTAGGAAATCCAGGATCATGCCTAACGACTAGAAGAGATTCTAGTTCCAAGGGAGAAAACCATTCCTAGATGATGTCATGGGTTGAGATTGTCAAGATGCTTAGAGACAAAAGGTCTCTAGGAGAAATATGTCTTCCTTAAGGAGACCTTATCAACAATAGGACTTGATTACATGATAGAGACAGCAGCAGTGGCAGAAAGACTTACGTGACAGAGGAAGAAACAATGGCAAAAGGACTTTCTTGATGACAGAGGGAGAAGTAATGGTAGAAGGACTTACTTACGTGATAGAGGGAGCGATAGTGGAAGAAAGGATTGCTTAAATTATAGTGGGAGAAATAGTGGCAAGAATATTTGCTTCCATGAAAAAGAAAGAAACTAGGACTACCACAGGAAGACATGCTTCAGTGGCAAAGGGAGTTGGTCTCAGAGATTGAAATGAAGGATTCTTGCTAGACACACTATTTCTTGGGATTAGAGATTTAGGTTTTAGTTTGTGTTTCAGTCGAGGCATGTACAATGGATGGAAACAAAGCATGTGGTACCTGTGTTATATAGTTGGAAGTGATTTGAGATATGTCTCAGGAGGTGAAATTGTTGATATTTGTAGCTTGGGAGGCAATCCAGGCCCTAGGATTTGGGGATTGGAGGTTGGACCGCCACAAAATCACTTTGTGAGCTTGGAACCCAAGCTTGGGGTTTCTTACCCAAAAGTGTTGGGGGTAAAAAGCATGATGATAATTTGACGTTTGAGCGATGGAGATGATAGAGGACTTTGAGAGCAACCAGAGGTAATGAAAATCACCGAAATTTGAGTTGTAGAAATGGAGTTATGAATTTTTGAAGTTGAGTGTGGGTGAATAGGCCTACTAGGTCAAGTCAACCAACATGTTAGGGTGCCCTTTTAGGGTTTTTATGACACCCCCATGAAAGGTATAAATTGAATATTTTTTAGAGGTATTTATCACATCACACAAGCATCAAATAATCAAGGAAAGGCTCCAAAATGGACAACCACTGAGGCAACAAGGAAGAAGAGGCAAGGGACTCGAGTTAGAGAGGAATATCTCTGAGTTTGGGTGAAATTCCTTGGGAGAAGACAATGCATGTCTTAGGCTTCATGTGTGGAGGCTAAGAGGGAAGTTTGGTGTGATTTTCTCTTTTTTGGGTGCATTCTTCTGCAGAAAAGAGTCATTGGTTAGAGGTATGTTTCAAGGGTATTTTTCTGTGCATTTTTGTGTTGGAGGATCTTTGTAACAGGTTGGAGGAAGGATACTACTACAACATCATTGGGAAGGTATTTTTGGAGGATGTGGAGCCTTGAAAAATACCCTCTCTCTAGGCTGCATTAGCCCAGGTCAAGAGCACAGTTGGACAAGGGTTCCTCCATGAGTTTGGGGTTGTTTCAAGTTGTTGTAGGTACAATATTGTTGTAGGGTACATTGAGGAGGACCCTCATACCTTAGAAAAATATTTGGGTGCTTATATTTGGACAACAAAAATAGCATCCCTTTGGATATAATCGCACAAGTTTGGAGGAATGGTTTGTGGTTACTAGTGTTCCCTAACTAGTCTAGTGAATGCAAAGAGATCAAGGTCAAGGAGGCAAAAAAAATATGTTGTAGATGCCACCTTGTTGATGGATGGATGCTAGGTGTATGAGGTATTACAAGAGGACAATTGTGGAAGTTTGTTGGCAGCCAAGAGGAAGGTTGATCCTAGTGGCTAGATGCCCTAACCAGTGAGTAGATGCTACAACATGTATTGGATGCTCATGGTCTATTGGAGGGAAGTGTGAGAGTGGACCAAATGTGGGCCTAGAGAAGGCAAAGTTGGAGCAGCCTAAAGAACAACTTGGTTGGATTGTAGAAGCTTTCTTCAAGACCTAAGGAAAAATTCCCTTAAAGGACTAAGGGATTGTTAGATGTGGCAGAAGAAGAGCTCGAGGGTATGATAATCTAAGAGAAATTTGAGAAACCCTATACTTTTCTTGTGGAGAAGGACATCTACAGCAAAATTTGGGCAGTCCTCCTAGCCCATGTTCATTGTTGGAGAAGGAATTCTAGCAGTGATAGGTGGCAACCCTCCACGCCCTATGTTAGTCTTCATTGGATCAGCACAGGAAGACTATAGTGGGTTGAAGTCCCGAAGTAGCTAAGGAGCAATAGTAGTTAGATGAGAGTTGTTCACAAATGAAATTGCGAACAACTTGACAATAGTATTGATGTGTGGACATGTTGAAAGACTAGCGATCAATGAGAGAGAAGGTGTGAGTCACAATTCAATGACAAAATGGACTTGGCGTATTGATAGAGGCAAATTTGGTAGATCGGAAGCTGAAGGATTGGGTAGATCTGTTTAGGGTATGACCGACAGGAGCTGAGAGAGAGCGCGACAACTAGATGGTCATTGTATATTATTCAGGGTAGATTGGTGGTCATCACGACAAACACCAATCCCTAGTTGTATATATTATATCAGCAGATGTATGAGGTCCATTGTCCCTAATATGGGATCCATAGATTGTTGTATTATTCAGTTGGATTAATATAATGAAGTTGGATTGTTGTATAAAATTTTGTAAAAAGTCATGTGTATTTTGTGAACTAGTAGAATTGTTGTTATTTATATTACACTATTGAAATTAGTCTTTTTATGATGGTTTGGTAGCGTCATTTATTTAAGATTCTATCTTAGACACCAGTATCATGGAAAAACAACATTGTATCAGAGCTACTTTGAAATAAATATATGGAGATGTGGTCTTGACTGGCTTGGCAACAAGGTTGGATGGGAGTTTTAGTGGATTGGCAGTGAGCATGGTGAACAACAATTTGTTGTAGGATGGGTTGTTGATCATGGACTTCCTTTGACTCACCATGGATCGTTGGGACAACTCAAGGATTTCTTTGGCATGGACGAGATTGGTTTGATCGAGATTGCTTCATGTGATGGACTATAGATTGGCAGGCTAGCTTCTTCACTAGATCTTGTTCTTGCATATCTGAGATTAGAGGTGTGCATGAATTGTGTTTGATCTAGGAGGATGAGTGCTTGTGGGATTGAGTTGCAGGGATGATGTTCTATGTTCAACTGCAACTCTAACTAACTTTGTAAGACATGAGATCTATGACAGGCTGAGCCAATGGACATCGTGTAGACTTAGAGGGAGTCTAGCTTCAGAGGGATAAATCCTTTGGAGGTTTGGGATCTTCATGTTCAGAAGAGATGAGGCAAAGGAACTACTAAGATTGCAAGGTTAATTATATAGAGTATTTTGCAGTGATGGACTCCATATGGGCTAGTTTCATCAGTGATGATGTTGATGGAGACTTCCTAGTGTTGGAAGTACCTCCCTTGCTAAGAGGGAGTGTTGAGTTTTGTATATTGGGTGGTACTCCAAGCCCTATGGTTTAGAGATTGGAGGTTGGAGCACCACAAAATCACTTTATGAGTTTGGAACCCAAACCTAGGGTTTTGTACCCTAAAGTCTTGGGTACAAAACCATGATGAGAATTTGACAAGTGAGTGAGGGAGATGATAGAGGACTTCAAGAGAAATTGAGGGCAGTGAAAACCATAGAAATTCAAGTTGTAGAAATGGAGTTATGAATATTTGAAGTTGAGTGTGGGTGAAGAGGCATACTAAGTCAAGTCGGTCAGCATGTTAGGGTGCCCTTTTAGGGTTGTTATGACACCCACATGAAAGGTATATATTGAGGATTCGTTTGAGGCATTTCTCACATCACACAAACATCAAATAATAATAATAAAACTCTGAAATGGATAGAAATTGAGGCAGAAAGGATGAAGAGGCATGGGATCTGAGTTAGAGAGAATTATATCTAAGTTTGGGTGTGGTTTCCTTGGGAGAAGACAACGCAGGTCTGAGCCTTCATGTGTGGAAGCTAGGAGGACAATTTGGTGTAGTTTTCTCTTTTTTTGGTTGTGTTCTTCTACAATACAAAGTAGTTGGTTAGAGGTATGTTTTAAGGGTATTTTTCTATGTATTTGTGTGTTGGAGGATCTATGTAACAGGGTAAAGGAAGGAGGTTGATACAACAACATTGGGAAGGCAGTTTTGGAGGATGTGGAGCCTTGTAAGAGGCCCTCTCTCAAGGCCACATTAACCCAGGTCAAGAGCATAGTTGGAGAGGTGTTATAGGCCATTTTTTCACTTTTGGTCAATAGGCCTATGTTACACTGAAATTTGTCACCATGACTATCTGCAGTTAATATGGCTCCATCAATAGTCATATTATCCTCCTTGTCAAGCCTCATACCTCTGCTCTTCATGTCAAACTTCAAAAAGAGAGAAAGTCACTTAAAAACATGTTTATCTCTGGGTATGCAGGTTCTCTCTACCTTGCCTGCGTGTACGCATCCCAAACACACTGTGCCCGTGTACTTGTACGCTCTGTAAGCCAAAGGATGGGTGCGTACCCCTGTAAAGGTCAA
Organism: Pinus taeda; assembly: GCA_000404065.3. Lineage (NCBI taxonomy): Eukaryota > Viridiplantae > Streptophyta > Pinopsida > Pinales > Pinaceae > Pinus > Pinus taeda. The sequence goes on from APFE030514841.1 coordinate 78,372, forward strand.
AAGGCGCGAGTTTCATCTTTAAAAAGTTACTTGTGGTCACTTCTAGAGCCTTCTAGAAGACTGTTTGACGTGTATTGAGCGCCTCCAGATGGTTCATGCATCCCTATGATAGAGGAGCTTATCCCATCAAGAGAGGAGCTACCCCATCCAAAAGAGGGAGTATCCCATGATGTTGGAACTGAATAACGTCCTCTAGAATACTATAAATACAGGCATTGGGCCAGAGGAGGGAAAGTTGAAAGCTGAACATTCCAAAGGGTAAATGCTGCTGGAATTAGGACTTCCATTGTTGACTTGTGAGGAAAGATCATTATCCTTTCTTGTTGCCATATTGGGAGTGGGTGAGCTTGTCAAAGTAGAGGAAATCTCTTGTTGGACCCTGGGAGGAGCTTGCACAACACCAAGGCTCAGGTTGTAATGTTCCTTTTTTGTTTCCTTAATACAAATAAGTCCATTCTTCTCAATGATTTGTTGTTAATGAATTATTTCATGTACTCCTTGGTCTATGTGATGAATATGCTTTGTTTTATGAATTATTCAGGTGTTATGTAATCGTTTGCTTTGTTAGTGTATGCAGGTCTTAAAATGAAGGAGGAGCTCATATGGATCAGCAAGGCTGGACTGCTACAACGAGCGTTGGACCTAAGGTAAGATCGGAAAACACTTGATCTCTCATAGAAT